>CM075851.1:112958250-113167170 GCA_037975125.1 Latrodectus hesperus
CTATAAAAAAAAACTTAATTTATTATTAAAATATGTGATGCATGTAAATAAAGTTTTTTTTAATGACTAAGAGAACGCACTCATGCATTAATCAATTAGATCAATATTATAGAATTTAATTTGTAAGATTACGGCTTTCTGATTAAGGATTATATCCAATGCTTGCAAAATCTGTTAATTTTAATTCTTTACATTGTTAACATAATTTTTAAAATATGAGTAATAATTTAACAATGTGAAATTTGCAATGTATTTTAATTTTAATGTGTGATTGAAAACTCAATTGTTTTTCATTATGCAAAATTATGCATTGAATATCAATTATATTAGGTCTACCAGAATCTTCTGTCCGTTGATCAATGACGATATTGTTAAAACCATGTTATAGCAAGATCTTTTTCTGACAACATCGGAAATCACAGAAAGCTTAATTCAGCTCATCAAATTTTTTCACACCACATTCGGAAGACAAGATTTGTGTGGAAATATTCAAAATAGGTGCTAAATCAATGAAGAAATTTGTTGATCAAGTTATGCTATGTATATCTCTGCTTGTTCGGAAACAAAATGGAGCTCTTCTTGAATTGGATGGTAACTGGGGATGAAAAGTGGATTACTTATGAAAACATCCTAAGAAAATAGGTATAATATACGGAACAGCTAGTTCTTCCGACCCTAAAGCATATTGGGCTCTGAATAAAACAATGTTGCATATATGGTGAGACATCTGAGGACCAATTCATTATGAGTAATAAAATTTTAACGAATAACTCGATTAGGAAATGTATTGTCAACAATTGAATAATGTAAGGGGAGCAGTCTAGGAAAATATGACGGAAAGATTTCAAGAAAGAAGCCAAGAAAAGAGTTCGTTGAAAAATTGCAGAACTAAACTGAGAAATTCTATCCCTTTCACTTTTGATAAAAAAATAAAAGCTTCGTTGATTTTCATTTAGCTAAACTAATGTTGTTGTTGTTGTTGCTTATCCTCCATGTCTGACGGAGTCAGACTAGATAAACGAGTTCGTTGACTGTAAGGAAGTCGAAGACTAAAAGAGGATTGCTAAAGAGATCCTCCCTAGAGAGACCCATGCAATCCAAAAGATGCTCAGGAGAAGCCTGATGATTTTGGCACTTGGTGCAGGTGACGAAAGTTGACTTCGTTGACTTCGCTAAACTAATAGAAATATATATCGAAAAACAATTTATGAATACAGAAACTTCCCTTATATTTGATAAATTTCCTAGAAAATAAAATTTTGAAAATTAAGATTTCATGTAAAGAAATTATAATTACACCTCTAAATATTATTTTAAAATTTTCATGAAAATTTTGGAATTAGAATTCATAAATAAATAAAACTTGAACCTTAAGATAATAATGAGTTATTTCCAAGACATTATATGTAAAATCACAAAAAATTTTAAAAAAAAATTAGAAAAAAATGATATTTATAATTTGTTTCTATAATTAATATAATGAATACTAATTTTTTTATTAATTTAATGTTACTCTGCAATTATATATTTTGAACTGAAAAGAATTTTAACAATGGTTCAATTCCTCAAAAGCAACAGATTTCTTGGTTCACATAAATATTTTATTATCATAAATGAAATATAATTTTAACATAAGAAAATATTATTTCTAAAGTAGCATTTACATTTGAAAATGATGTGTAATTCTTATGTAGAATGTTATACAATAAATAGGAATGTATTTATGCACATTTAATTTCTACCTATTGACCATTCGAAAACATTAATTTAAATTATGCATCATTTTACGGGAAGAGTTTTAGAAACTCAATATATCATATTATAACAACTTGTTATAGCAAATTAATTCATTATCTGTACTATCCACTGAAACTTAATTTAAAACTGTAAAATAATCATGGACTTTGCTAGGACTTAAACGTGCACAAGGATAAATACATCAGATTAAAAATTTAAAAAAATCGTTAAATATAACAAATGTAATACACAGCTGTGGATAAAATTTACAAAATTTTGAAGGAATCATGCAATTCAAAGAAAATTCGTAAGGAATGCAAGTGCGTGATAATATTTTCTTGGAACAAAATTCAAAATTAAACATACTGCATTGAACAAATAGTTCTCCAGCAAATATATAAAATACAAAACAATTTCAATTATAAAAATATAAATCATAGATTTGCAGCAGTAAAAATGTCAACCAATTTTCAATTTATATTACAAAAAAGTGTTACAAATGAAATACGTTATAAGAGAAGGCTTTAAAGGTTGTGCAAAGTAAAAATATTTGAAAATGATATAAACCATGCTAACAAATGCATATGTTAAAAATTACCAACGCAGCACCTGTGCCTGTGTAAAAAATTTGTTGATTGTGTTAATTATTAATTTTAGGACATTACATGCCACATTTAATTAAAAGAATCTTATGAAGAAAAACATTCGAAACAATAGTGAATTGTATTAGTCAGCATTTTTGTATACTTATACAGATTTTTAGCCTGTTAATTAAATCATATTATGGATTTAATCAATAGGTTAAAAATAGTTTATTTCGGTAGATAATACAGTTGATTGCGGACAAAATATTAGGATTAAAATTTTAGTTTATCCTTACTCAATCTAGTAATTTATTGACCTCTGTTGCATCATGGGACTTCTTTGCTCCTGGTTTCTTTTGATGATAAATTAGAATTTTAATATAATATTGTGTGGTACAGTTCGTTTTCTAAGATGAATTCTATTTCTTTTCCGAAGATCATAAGAGAAAATTGTCACTATAAGTAAATCCAATATAACAAATATAAAGGGCATATATCTCTTTGTATCTCAGTAGTAAGACTACACTAGATTGAGCATATTTTTGACACTCAATCCTAGGTACTGTTTTGCTGCTGAAGAGGTGTGCTCCATGTTTGCTTGCTGAACATCTGACTTAAATAGAAAATGGCATGAAGTCGCTTTTACCGACAAATACAATTTCTACCTATAATATCATGATAGTTGCATTTGTATTTGGAGACAATGGGGTATACACATTGCTGTAATGCATTCAATATCAATATATCGATTTATAAATCCTTTGCGGTGGTTTGGATTGCAAATAGACAAACATATCAGAAACGGTCACTTACTGTTATAATTGCTTTTGCATAGAGCATGACCATTACATTTCTGTGCTCTTATGTTTAAAGCTTCTACCCTTTATTTGAGACCAGTGAAACTCTACTTTTAAAATAATGCTACACCTCAAAGTGCCAATGTTTTATAAATAATCTTCATAACAGAATATATTTGGGTGCTGTTCTGACCATAATACTCTTTTTCTCTGTCTCTATATTTATGACAGAAATAAAATAACTGGCCATTTATTTCGTAACAAAATTCCAATCACTGTAGTCATAAACTATGGTCGAGTCTGAATAATCACTGTACTTGTGTATTAAATCAATTATGCGTTTGGGAATTAATTCAATCATTGAACGTGTTTAAATGAATACCGTGGTGTATGGGTGCTGTTATTGCTGCAAGTTATGGCTATCCTGTATGCTGCTTTAGCAGAATGTGTGGTTTTGTTTTTCTAAATTTTGATCACTGGTCAGTTGGAAGATAATTTATTTGTGTAATAAATATTATTTAACTGTATATTTTATTGTGTTTCAATCTTAATGCTTTGATCTCTTTATTTTATCATATTTTACAATTTTACATACACACACACACATATATATATATTTGTATTTGCATTTATGAGCGTTTTTACCATTTTAAAAATCCTTCGCTATTATTACACTTAAAATAATAAAATAATTGTTTAAAATATTGTTTTGGATAAATAGTTTGATAAGCAAACAAAGAATTTTACTGCTGAATTTAATGCATATATATATATATATATATATATATATATATATATATATATATATATATATATATATATATATATATATATATATATATATATATATATATATATATATATATATATATATATGTAATGAGGGAGTATAGAGATTAAGTAAAGTAGAACCAGAATCATTTAATATTTAACTTAATGAATTTAATTAATTGAGACAAATAGAAAATTTAAATACAAATTTAAATGTGAGATTAACAAATAAATGGAGGAAATAACAATTGGACATCTTAATCGTCTTCATCAACGTGTTCGTCTTTTTACTCCAACGTCTTCTCTCTCTCTCCAAATGGCGAGGTCCCGCTTCGCCAAAGCTTAGCGCTGTTACGTCATCCGTCTTCTTATAGGTGGAAGAGTTATGAGAAAACACCGGTGCTGGATGTAGCTCTTTTCTACACCGTTTCCGATCACACTCGGGCATCCTGATGGCTTTGGACCTCCAAAGCTTGCACAAAGAAAGCAAAAAAATATCTAGAAAAGATTAAGAAAAGAATAAAATTATTTACAGGCGCCGTCTTTAGCCTGTTTCTTGTTGCCATTCGTCTTCTGTTGTGGCACGTTTCATCTTTCTTTTGCGTCATCTTGTTTATGAAAACCTTCTAAAAAAAAGGAAAGAAACAATTAAAATAAAATTTGGTAAAAGTATCCGTTTATCATTAGTCCGTTTTCCAGAAAAAGGGTGTTAAACTGAGACTAAAATCGTCGTTGTCCATTTAGTTCCAGGGCTTCATATTTTCAGCGGCAGTTGATGTGTTATTCAGGCCTTCATGATTTCCGACTTTCACAACTTCATAACGATCTCGTTCTTTAACTGAAGTTATTTTGTAAGGGCCGAAAAATTTTGGACGTAGCTTTAATCCTGTACCGAACTGGGTTCTTTGTATTGCTACTAAATCTCCGACTTTATATGTTCGAGGTGACTTCTGTTTCCGATTGAATTGGCGTTGGTTTTGTTGTTGTAGTTTCAGGATATTCTTTTTAGCTTCTTCTCGGAGTTCCTCTTTGTTTTTTATCGTGCTTGCTTCGTACTCCTCCTCGAGTAGTTTCTTTATTCGATAATCTTCTTTATTTTTCATTTTCACTCCAATCATGAGTTCGAAGGGGGAATATTTTGTACTGGTAGTTGTAACACTGTTCAGAATTCGTTGGACATCTGGGACATATTTAAACCATTTTGTGGGATCATCTGCAGAAAGCTTGGCAAGAATAGGAATAATGATTCCATGGAAGCGTTCTACTTGTCCATTACCTCGTGCAAGACCAGTAGTTATAGTTACATGCTCAATTCCTTGCTCGGAACAATAATCGGCAAAATTTTTAGAAGTAAATGCTGAACCTTTGTCAGAAATTATTCTAGATGGATTCCCAAAAGTTGTTTGAAGAATTTTCAATTTTTCTATTGCATCATTTGCTGTTGTTGATTTTACGGGATAAAACCATGTAAACTTTGTGAATGTGTCAACCACAGAAAATATGTATTGATATTTTTTATTTGAAGAGGGAAGTGTGCCAAGAAAGTCTATGTGAAAAGTGTCTAAAGGAACGTTACCTTTAGGTATTGGGTGAAGATAACCTTCAGCTTTTCCTCGTTTCTTATTATATAAAATACAGTGTACACAATTAGCTATTATATTTTCAATTTTAGGTCGCAGATTAGAAATATAAAAATCACGTTGTAAAATTGACTGAGTTTGTGCAGGAGAAAAGTGTCCATTGTTATGAGCGTGTTTAATAATATCATTTTCCATAGCTTGGGGAACAACTAAAAGCTCGTTGCCTTTTTCATATTTGTATAATATGTTGTTTTTGATAATGTAGTCATTTGTATTATTTGTTTGGCATAAAGTTTTAAGAGTTTGAATGTTATCATCTGTAGATTGGGCTCGTTCAATTTTTAATGTCATTTCTGCTTGAGGTGTAATAAAGTATACTGTGTTACGACTGAGGGCATCTACATGAGGCATTTGCTTACCAGATCTATGAATTATTTCGTAATCAAAATCTTCAAGGATCATTGCCCATCTGGCAATTTTTGGAGTTAAATCTTTCTTTTCTATAGTCTGTTTAAATGCAGCACAATCTGTAACAATTTTAAATTTATTACCTAGTAAGTAAACACGGAATTTTTTTACAGCTTCTATAATCGCAAGGACTTCTAATTCGTAGCTGGAATATTTGGATTGTTGAGGAGAAGTCTTTCGACTCATATAGTAAATGGGGTGAAATTTTTCATCACTTCCTTTTTGAAGTAGCACAGCTCCGAAACCTTGTGAGCTGGCGTCAGTATGCAATTCTAATTGTGAACCTGGTCGATAGATGTGTAAGACTGGTTTTTGAGACAAAATGTTTTTCAATTCTTGATATGCATTTATTTGTTCGGTATCAAATTTAAACTCTTGGTTGTTGCGAAGGAGGTCACTTAAGGGTTTAGCAATGCGTGAATAATTAGGAATGAATTTTCGAAAATATCCAGTTAATCCTAGGAAACTCTGAATCTGTTTTAAGTTAGTAGGTTTAGGGAAATTTTGAACGGCAAGGGATTTCAATGGAGAAGGTTGAATAGTTCCATTCTGAATAACATAACCCAGAAATTCAATTTTTCGTTGAAGGAAACTGCATTTATCAAAATTAAGCTCCAAACCATACTCTGAAGCAACTTTGAGAACTCGATCTAATTTTTTAATACCTTCAGCTTCATCTCGAGATGGTATTATAACATCATCTGTTGTTGTTGCTGATCCCTGTTGTCTAGCAGCGCTAGACCAAGTCTATGATATTGTACACTCTCAGGAAATCAATGACCAATAATGGTCGCTCCAGAAGATCTTCTTTATCGAGTCCCAAGCACTCAAGGATATGATCCGGAGTGGCTTGGCTTTTGAAACACTTAGCGCAAATTGGAAATTTCTTTTCTTTGTTGTTAAATGCCAATGATCTTAGGTGGCCACTTCGAAAACGAGTTATTGTAGTTTGTTCCAGTCTGCTGCACCGGAGGGATAGAGATCCGCCAGGACGATTACCCTGGTACCAATGGTGCACGGGGGGAATGGCAAATGCAGACCGAACAAGGCCTTTCTGTCTAGAGTATAGTTCAGAATAGGTAAGAGACGCCGGAGTAAGCAAAGGCTCGTCAGTACCTCTTTTTGCTAGGGCATCAGCCAATTCGTTACCCGCAATGTCTACATGGGAAGGGATCCACTGTAAGTGAATCTCACGAGATAAGGAGAGTCGTCTAAGCTTGTCCAAGATAGCTACTCCTGTATTATCACGGACTCTGTGCCAGTTAGTAAGATGCTGGATGGCGCTCCGGCTGTCCGACAAAATCCAAATTTCCTCATTCCCAGGGAGAGAAAGAACCGTATCAAGACCCACATTAATTGCAATAAGTTCACTGCGAAAGACGGAACAACCGTCGGGGTTTCTGATTGAGATTTGGTGGGATTCGTTTTGATACTTAATAAATACCCCACTACCGGAACAAGTTCTGTCATTTCTGCTACCATCCGTGTAAATAAGCACAGCTTCATCATGGATATTGTTGATCAACTCAAGAGCAAGTTGCCTTAAATACTCAGGAAGATCTGAAGACTTGTTAACCTCGATAGGAAGATTAGGGTGAAAATATACCCCGTTAAGACCCTCAGATGGGTCAATGCATGGGTTCAAGGAATGCGACTCTACAGTATTAGAGATAACATTATCACTGGCTATCTGACTAAGGGGACTTTTTCTTTTTAGTCTCTGGTTATTATTCCAGCCCCTGAGAAAGTCCGAGGTTCGATTTTGGGAGCCATAACAATAGAGTTTATTAAAATACTTCACAAGATTTGAGTCTCTTCTGTGACTGAGTGGTAGCAAATTCGCCTCGTATAGAACAATGTCGTTAGGACAACTGTTTCGAAGACCAGTAATAATCCGAGCTGCGCTCAGTTGAACTCGCTCAAGCTTCTGAAGGCTAGTCTTAGAGGCACAGCAGTAAACTGGGAAGCCATACTCCATGATGGGTCTTAAGAGCGCGATGTAAGTATTTCTAAGCGTAAATGCTTCTGCTCCCCAGTCGCGTCCAGATATATATTTCAGGATAGTCAGACGTTTTCTGCATTTTTCTACAAGATGGTCGATGTGCTTATGGCTTGTAATCTCAGGGTCCATAACAAAACCCAGGTATTTTGGATATCTATCCACTAAGAGAGGTTGGTTGTTCAGGAAAATCCTAGGCTGGTAATTGTACAGCTTTCTATTTGTTGTAAAAAAACTGGTAGTGGATTTTAAAGGATTAAAACGTAGTTTGTGGTTTTCAGCAAAGTTCCACACATCAACTAGAGTCTGGTTGATATTATTTTCCAAGTCAGCAATATTGGCACCGGAGTTCCAGAGGACTATGTCGTCCGCAAACAATCCTACTTCACATCTCCTGGAGATAACTTTCTCGATGCCACTCAAAAATAGTGTAAATAGAATAGGGCTCAGAACGGAGCCCTGAGGAAGACCCTGTCCCAACTTAAGACCATTGGACTTGGAGTTGTTGTATCTAACCCTGATTACTCTGTCTCTTAGAAAATCATATATCCAAGGCAAGGCCCTATTACGAATTCCAAAACCGTCAAAGAGCTTGGTAATAAGTCTCTGTTTCCAAACAGTATCGAAAGCCTTCGACAAGTCCAGGAAAACTGCCACTGTGTGGTTTGTAGGCTTCAAATTGTGCGCATCTCGAATCCTCTGGGTTAAATAAAGCACCTGATCTGTAGTACTATGTCCTGATTTGAATCCATATTGTTCCTTGGGGAAAAGACCACGTGAATTCAAATAAAATAAAAGTCTCTTTAAAATCATCCTCTCCATTATCTTACACGCAATAGATGTAAGTGCGATGGGCCTATAACTATCGGGAGAACTGGCGTCTTTGTTTGGCTTTCTGATAGGGATGATGGTTGCCCTTTTCCAGTCTTGGGGAAGCCGTCCCGATTTCCAAGATAAGTTTATTATGTCCAAGAATCTCTGTCTTCCAGCCTGACCCAGATGTTCAATGAAGTATCCGTGAATGCCGTCAGGACCGGGGGATTTTTGTAAATCAGTATCCATGAGGGAAGCCTTGAGTTCGTGCAAACGAAAATCAGTTGAGAAAATGGGTATCCCCTCGCGGGAACTACGGCACCCGTGAACAATGTTTCTGGCTCTCTTCGTGATAGATCTGTCAACATGAGAGAAGCTAAGCTTGCTAGTTTTCTGATAGTGTGCACCAAGGATATCAGCAGCCTCGCAATCAGTTTGGGGAATTCGGCCGTCTGTGTCTTGAATCGTATTGCATAGTTCTTCCTGAGGCTGTTCCTTACTAATACTCTTCACTAATTTCCATAATTTACTATTAGAGACCCTTGGATCAAGCCCAGAACAAAGTTCATTCCATTTATCTCTCTTGAATTGTGCATAGGCTAGTTTAATCTCAGCATTGACTCTGTTTAAATTAATTCTACGAGAAATATCCTTAGGCTCATTTAGGGCGCCGAGAATTCTTTTTCTCTCCTCCAACAAAGGCTGGAGAGCTGGTGACTTGTGGGTAAAATATTTCTTAAAACTCTTAATATTACCCCTGGGAATAGCCTTTTTAGCATTATTTATAATAACTGATTTCAGGGTGAGCCAATCAGAATCAAGAATATTTGTCATGGATTTAGAGTTAATATCGGTTTCAATAGAACGGGTATAGGACTCCCAGTCAGCCCTCTTGAAATTCCAGTACTTTTTATTGCTTTTAAAAACAGGCAATTCACCATTTAGTTCAATTAAAACAGGGAGATGGTCGCTACCTATGTTCTCGTGGACTGACCAGGAACTCCCCAGGTAGATATTGGGGCTAACAATAGCAACATCCAGTGCTTCAGTGGTGTCATAACTGTAAGATGCATGGGTTGGTGTACCATCGTTTAAAAAGATGAAACCACAATCGTCTACCATCTTAATGAGTTCACTACCTCTTCGATTTTCTTCAGTACACCCCCAACTAGTATGTTTTGCATTTAAATCTCCGATCAGAATAGTGTTGTCCACAAGGAAGTTATGCATGTTAGAAGGCAGACCCTTATTGTTTGGGGGATGGTACATATTATAGATATTTAAGGTTTTGCCCCTCCAAGTAACCTTAATGCCTTGAATTTCAAGGTCAGAATGTTCTATTCCACTGAATTTTATGGTTTGATAGTTAATATTTCTAATGAGGAAAGCAAGTCCTCCTCCACCCTTGTCTGGTCTATCAGTTCTATAAATATTATATCCCTTGATGTTGAGGGAATTGATACCCTTCAATTTGGTCTCCTGCACAGCGATGATCTGTGCTCCATAAATGTTAGCCAGGTCCAAGACCTGGTCTAATTTAACTCGAGCTGCAATTGATGAAATTCCGTTGATATTGCACTGTAAAATCTTTAGAGACACGGGAGACTGTAATTTGCTTATCGATCGAGGCCCTCTACCTAAACCAGGATCGCGACCCTTTTTTGACTGCGCGACGGCCGATGCAGCATGAATTCCTGAGTGTGATGTATTCATAGATAGGGAAAAGGGGCAGCTTCTGTTATCCAAGTGGACCGGAGCACCAAAGGTAGAAGGCTGACTTAGCTCCTTACGTGGGTTTGGATCGGAGTTTTCCTTCTCCTAGGTATCTCTTTTAGTCTGGCTCCTACCCAACGAAGACCTGTCCGGCATGGGAGACCCTACCAGTAGCTAAGCTACCGCCGGCATAGCTCTCTGGGTTGCAGGAGCACGCAAGCCCGCCCACCACGTCAAGGTGAAGATACCATCGGGGGGATAACATCATCTAGGTATACTATTATTGTGCGATCTTTCAATAATTCACGAAATACATTATTAATAAATCTTTGGAAAACAGAAGGACTGTTACACAATCCAAAAGGCATTTTGAGAAACTCAAACTGTCCGTCATGCGTAACAAAAGCAGTGTATTTGGTACTAACAGGATCTACTGGAACATGAAAAAAGCCGTTTTTAAATCTAATGTTGTAAAAACTTGAGATTGTTCTAAGCGATCAAGTACATATTCAATAAGGGGCAGGGGAAATCTATCCCGAATTACTTTTTGTTTAATTGTCTATAATTGATACATAATCTATGTTTACCGTTTTTCATTTTGCATAGAACCACTGGAGCTGCATAATCGGAAGTACTCTCTTTAATAATACCATCTTTTAACCATTGTTCTATTTGTTCGTGAACGACTTTTTGTTCTGCACAGGGTAATCAGCGTGGACGCTGATTTACCGGTATTGAATCACAAAGAATTAGATTCATTGAAACATCTGTAGTCTTAGTTTTGTTTGGCTTATAGTTGTTAATTATTTTCTTAATTTGTTCTCGATAAGTTGAGTTTTTAATATGTGAAAGTTCGATTGTGTCCACCTCATCGAAAACATTAATTATATTTACAAGAAAGTTTTGATTATTGTTAACCAAATGAATACCATTTTTACCTATGTGAAATTCACCTTGGTTGATGCAATCTGTTCCAATAATTGCATTTACAAAAATACAATCATCTGGAATTACGTGAATCTTTATAGAGAATGAGGAATCCTCTATTTGAATTAAATCTGTAAAATATCCCATTGATTTAATTTTAATATTTCCTATTCCAGTAAAAACAAGAGGGGAAGAATTAAGAAGAGGGGAACCAATTTGTTTATATATTGAATATTTTATCATGGAAACTTCGCTACCCGTATCTAATAGTGCATTTATTTTGGTATTGCATAAAATAATTGGAATGTGCATGGGTTTTATTTGAGGTGATACATCATAATCTGTCTGAATATGCTGAACAGAATATTTGGGTACTTTTGTGGTAGTTAACTGGGTATTAGGACAGTCCATGGCCTTATGCCCAAAATTATTACACTGGAAACATTTAAATCCTTTCTCTTTATGTAAACACTGTGAAGACTTATGACCTTTTTTGCCACAATTAAAACAAATTATTGGCGATACATTCGACATATCTTGATTATTATGAGTAACTTTAATATTGGTTTTATTGAAATCACGATTGTTGAGATTGTAATTTTTTCGATCATAAAATTTAGTGGAAATATCGGAAAATATCTGTTTTTTAGAAATGTAAATTTTTTCATAAATTTTTAATTTTTCTTTAAAATCAGAAATATTTTTGGTACCATATAACAAAATTTTGTTACTTGAGTTATCAGGTATACCATTTATTATGTATTCAATTAAGGATGCTTCATCTATTGTACCTCGAGAAGCAATTTCGCGCATACATACAAAATATTCAAAAAGAGATTCACCTTTTCGTAAAGTACGTTCTTGAAGCATAGTGTGAATTTGTTTACTGTTTACTTTCGATTTAAATTCTAACAATAGAGTTTCTTTTTAAATTTTCCATGTAAACAAACCATGTATACTCTGAATAAGAGTTTTTGCAGTACCAGTTAAAGGTTTTTTAGCAAAAATTATTTTTTGTTGATCACTTGTAATATTAAATAAACAAAAGTTATCTTCTAAATCTTGTATATAATTTTCGACTGAATAATTGTCTGTACCATTAAAGGAGCGTAAAGTGTCAGTTAAATCTTTCATAGAAAAAGATCCGCCAAAACTAGTGTTGTGTGAAAGGAAGT
The DNA here is from genome assembly GCA_037975125.1 of Latrodectus hesperus. Classification (NCBI taxonomy): domain Eukaryota; kingdom Metazoa; phylum Arthropoda; class Arachnida; order Araneae; family Theridiidae; genus Latrodectus; species Latrodectus hesperus. Next base: position 112,970,815 of record CM075851.1, read on the forward strand.
TAGTATTTTGCACCTGACGTGAGGGAGAAAAAGGATTAGCAGACTGTCTTTGTGAGTCATCTTCGGCTCCGAATCCAGAAAAAGTTTTGTCTATGACTGCTGTCTGGGTGTTGTTTACTGTTTCGTTTTGAAAACCACTGACATAGCGATTCTGTGAAGAGGAATTCTTATTTAAACTCGCTGGATTTCTAAGTGTATTATTAAAAGATTCTACTAATTCTGTTTCGCTTTCGGAATCGGATTCAGCATTTCGAAACAAATCGAAATTACTTAAATGTTCAAAAATCAAATCACAATTATCTTTAGCATTAGATGTAAATTCAATATGAAGCACATTACACATAGAAATAAAATCATTATCACTGAATAAAATTATGGCTTTTGTTTTGGCTTCTTCAATAGGATAGTCAGAATCAAAACCAGTAAAATTTCGTAAATTATTTCTATTTTTTCGCCCTTCATCTGTACCAAATATTAATTTATGTAAATTTCTAATACTCTTAGTACTACTGTTGGATATTGAGATGGCAATCTTCTTAAAACCATTTAAGGAAGCCATATTTCTTATAGTCTATAAAAAAGTTTAAAGCTGACTCACCGATTTGAAGGAGTCAATCATCCGTATTTGTAGTCTTGGTTGCTGAGGAAGGCCTTAGATTTGCTGGTTTGCAGTCTAGGGGAATGGAATTCTCTGGATCGGCCGGGCTCCCATGTAATGAGGGAGTATAGAGATTAAGTAAAGTAGAACCAGAATCATTTAATATATATATATATATATATATATATATATATATATATATATATATATATATATATATATATATATATATATATATATATATATATATATATATACAGGGTGATCCAAAAGTCAGGACGAACTTTAAAAATGAATATTTCGAAAACGAATCACGATACAAAGATGCGGTTTGCACCAAACGGATGGAAAAGAAACCGGGTTTTGTGTGGCAATGGAAAAAAAATAGTTCTGTTAGCGACCAACAGATGGCGCTGTCGGATTTCAGATGTAGGATTATGCAAAGCAACAAACGATATAAAAAGAAGCAACTGCAGCAGGTAATGGTAGTCGAAGCTGGTATGCATCGCAATGCTGTCCATAGTTGAGAAAGCCCTCTTAGTTAAACTGTTTTATAAGAATTTGGAAAGTGGCATTGCGAGCATATCGCTACATGAAGGGTATGCGAGATAGCAAAGGACCAATAACGTCTTCTGCATTGAACAAAATTGTGAAAAAATTTGAAGCTACAGGTTCTTTGGCATCACGTCAAAGAAGTTGACGTTCCTCAACTGCAGCTGCTGTTGCCACGACAGAGGAGCAGACGGTGCAAGCCATGTCGGCGGTTGCTGCACATGGGGAGTGCAGTGCTCGAGAAGTTTCGAGGCAGACAGGAGTGTCGTACGGAAGTGTCTGGAGAGCGCTGCGAGTAACTTTGCAACGGTATCCCTACAAATTGCAACATAACTAAAAACTGAAACCTCCTGACTTCGACTCTCGCCGACATTTTGCGAATTTGGTCTTCAATAAGATGGAAGAGCAGCACGACTGGCTTCACACTGTGCTTTGGACAGATGAAGCACATTTCACACTCTCTGGCGCTGTTAACACCCACAATTGTCGAGTGTGGACCACAGAAAATCCACATGCATTTGTTGAGGTACCCTTGCAACAGCCTAAAGTGACAGTCTGGTGTGGCTTCACTGCTGATTTCATAATTAGTCCATTTTTTTCGAGGAAGTCACACAGACAGGATTCCAAACAGTTTCTGTCACCGGTAAGCGATATCTAGCACTGTTACAGAACAGCATTATTCCTGAACTGCAAGCGCGACAGGCACTCCAAACAGTCACCTTTATGCAAGATGGAGCACCACCTCATATTGCTCTGCCTATGCAACCCCTGCTACGCTCAACATTTGGGGAGGATCGTATTATCAGTCGCTACTTTAATCACGCATGGCCTCCAAGATCTCCCGATCTCACACCCTGTGACTTTTGGCTGTGGGGCTTCTTTAAGTCAAAAGTGTACAGCGACCAACCGGCATCACTTGCGGCACTGAAAGATGCCATCCGCCAAAATGTGTCTGCCATAACGCAAGAAATGCTACTAAATGTTGTGAATGGTGTGGTGACTCGTCTCACAGCTTTACTTCTGAATGATGGACAGCACATTGAACATTTACTGTAGTAAGTACTAATTAACTGTAATTAATCTGACTTCATTAATCATTGTTTCATTTGTAAAACATCTTTTGTTGCAATAAAACACTATAGCGCCATCTATTGGTCGCCAACAGAACTATTTTTTTTCATTGCCACACAAAACCCGGTTTCTTTTTCATCCGTTTGGTGCAAACCGCATCTTTGTATCGTGATTCGTTTTCGAATTATTCATTTTTAAAGTTCGTCCTGACTTTTGGATCACCCGGTATATATATATATATATATATATATATATATATATATATATATATATATATATATATATATATATATATATATATATATATATATATATATATATATATATATATATATATATATTATATATATATATATATATAAAAGGAAAGTGTATATTTATGTATTATATACTTCAAATTTCAAACTAGTTTCAGTAATAAATTTTCTATAAAATGCATTTGTTTCAATATGATATTCTGTTGGAAATATCATATTCATCTACATAGAAAATTCCTTTTCCGCATCGTTTATTTCAGCTTCACTTTAAGCATTAATAAATATTTCAGAAGATCACTAAAAATTTCTAAAGTTATGCAGAAAATGGTTGCAATATGTTCACATTTTTTTTCTGTAATATTTTGTACATTCACAGAAGTATTATATAACTATTAACAATTTATGGAATTTTTAGAAGTTTATTAAGAATTCATAAAGTTATGAAGAAAATGATTGTAATTTGTTCAGATATTCTTATTTGTTTGAATAACTGTATTATTTTGCATGTTCAGATAAGTATTATATATAAATGTATGTAAAATATATTAATCTTAAATATATTAAATCTATATAACTATGAGACTTTGCTCATGGTTTTGTAACTAGACATTTGTGTTATATATTTTAGAATTTTTTTATTTACTTTTATTATTTTATTTTTATTTTTTTCCAAATTTTTGATATAAGTAAATCGTGGTAAGTAGTGTTTCAATCTCGTAAAACTTAAAAATGCGTTATTAAGAATTTTTGTTTACTTATAAATGACTTTAAGTCTTAAATATTAAATTTTAAATAAGGATTCCACGATTATAAGTATTTGCAAATTATAAAAAATAACTTGATAAGAAGTAAAACTTTCATTAAAGAAATTATACTTAAATTTAATATTACTATGCGAGAAGAATTGCATAGAAAAATTAAATTTTGTGAATTGAATTTCTAGAATATTTTCATTGTCTCAAATATAAATCAGAAGATAAAGATGAGTAATTGAGTATAGACTATCTGAAAAGGAAATAGGATGACATTAAATGTGTAGAGTAGAAATTCAACATGTACAATAATATGCTTCTGGTTAACGTAATTTATTTTAAATTAACATGAATGAAAAATGTAAATCGTCACCTAAAGATTCACTTTGTTTTGTGTTTTGAGCTTAAAGTGAATGGTAATTTGATAGAAAATAAGGCTCGATTAAGCATGAAAGGTATAATTTTTAATTCTTTAAATGAATGTATAACTATTTAAATTAGTGAGGTTTCTTTTAAAGAAAATATTGAAACATAACAGTTAAAAACATTTTTCCTAGTGATCTTACACACGATAGAAATTATTACCTTATGATTAATTTACCAGAAAAATACATAATTTTCACTGTAAAACAATAATAGAAAGGAATTTAAAGTATGAGATTATGCTTGAATAATTTTTTCTTCTTGATCAATTTTACTATATACTTAACAGCGTATTTTATGGAAGACTTAAGTAAAATAAAATGCCTGTTAAACTATATTGTAATGAGGTTATAAATGACCAGATTTATTCAAATAAAATTAAAATGTTGCAAGAAATCTTTTAAATCACTTTATTAATTCATAGAGATTTTGCATCGTAGATTAAAAATATACACTTTAATTTTCAAAATCATTATTTAAATTTATGCAATTTATCAATTGCCAAAGGTTGAAAATTAACTTATAATATTTGCAATTAAATGTATAGATCTATGATTATAAAAAAAATTTTTCTTGTCAAAGTTTAATCCGAGTGAATTAAAATCGCTGTTAAACAATTATTTTAATAACAATAAGTACACAATGTCAATACAAAACAAAATTTATAAATGTCATTTAATTATGAAAATTCTTTTTTTCATTTCTTGATTATTTTTTAAGCAAAATATGGGGAATAATTTTCCACTAATCTTTGACCTCATGGAGTGTAAAATTTAATAATACTTTAAAGTCCACAGAATAAAGTGTCTTCCATAAGTTCTTTTCATCGATATTGGGTGGGTCGTAAGGAAGAAACCCAAACATTTCGTCCAGCTCCTGTAACAACAGAGTTTAACAGAGTAATAAGCAAGAGTACAGCATTAATCTATGTTCCTTTGTTCAACAGTGGATGGGATCAAACTTGCGAGTTTTCACACAAGGGCATATGTTGATGCCATTGTTATGAAGGGCATATGTTGATCAGTGAATATAATTTGAAGAGTTTGTCAACCATGTCTGTTTCAGGCCTATTCTAATCTCTGATTTTCCCAAATGATACATGATTTACGAGGGGAAATTCAACAACCTTATATTTACTTCGTGAGTAGGTTGTCCGCTTACAGCGTACATGTTTATCTTCTTATGGTGAATCTGAAATATTGAATGAAAATATTGGTACTTTTATTAATTCATTTTTATTCTTAGACAAAGTAATTGATTCACGTCTTTTATTCAATTCAATTCTTGGTCAAAGAAGCAATGTCAGTTGTGTTCACAACTCTCTTTAGCCAAAACAGCCAGTGATTCTACTTGAAAGTGATCTGGGGATAAGAAATTTCCTGTTGCTGGTTCAACATTTGATTGACTCTTGCACTGAGTTTTTCAACATTTTTGATTGGATAATTCATTATTACTTCTATCACATAATGACCATTGTTATTGTATGCATTTCTCTATTTGTTTATATGCATTTCGTTTTGTAATCAGTAATTGAATCCGAAACCACTACATTGTATGAAATACGCGAAAGAAATATTATATTGCTTATGACTATTTGTTTCTATGAATTTTCTTTGGGGTACTTAAGATATTAATTATAATTTTTATTGTATGAACAATGCTAGATTATTTAATTAAAAATTATATGCAATACTTTTTATGCAATTATATATATTATAATATTATTAAATAACAATTTTTATGCAATTATACTCTTTGAAATTTCCTTTGGATTTGATAATCTCATTGAAAATATTTGCGTAAGCATAATTTTTGATTTATATTTGAAACAGCAAATATTTTGCAAACATGAATAAGACTTTAAATTTGAATAAATTATGTATTAAATTTTATTTCTTATTAATTTCTGACAGATCTACATATTTTTACTGATAGTAAATTTCAATACTTCTTTTTTATTTTCTTCACATCTGAAGAATAGTGACATTAAACTTATTTTGGTTATCATAATATTTCGGAAAATTTTGAAATTTTGAGTTTCTTCAAAAATTTTTAAAGCATCTCAATCAAAATAATCAAAGTCATGAAAAATATTTATAATAAGAGAAATGTATTCTTAATCAGATAAAATTAAATTCAATATATAATATTATTCTAAATCTTGTCATTAACATTTCAAAATTATTAATAATTCATTTCCATAAGATAAATACATTTTTATCAGTGAAAAATAACTAAATATTTGCCTTTTTAAATCTATCATTTACAGATATATAAATTAAAGCAAATGATATTTTTTCATTTAGTTTAATTTACCACTTGACTAAAAAATTTTGTTGCCGGTTCTCCCATTTAACAAAAAATTTAAATTAGAGACTAAAATTTGTTAGCCTTTATTCATTTGCTTTGATTTAAAACATTTTAGCACATTAAATTTAATTTAAAATATTTTTACTTCTTTTACATTTTTATTTTAAAATGTTTTTATCGTTTTTCATTTATTTAAATTTGATTTGGAATTGTGTTGGACAGTTAATAGTTTTTGATGCCAACATAAATATAATGAAATAATTTTAATATTAAGATTTGCTGATTTGATGGCTGAACGTCTAAGGCTAATGTCTTCAATTCAATAATACGTTCGTTTGATTTCCATTATGAGCGTAAATTTTCGTAAATGCTTATAATCAATTTAAAATTGTAGATCCAAATAAAATTACTAAGCATATGGAAAAGTTATCGTGCTGGGAAAAAGAAACATCTCTTATCAATAAAGAAATTAATTTTAAAAAATTAAAATCGTATTAGACTTAAATATATTTGAAGTGAAATGCTTTTGTCGGTTTGAGTTCTAAGCATACCTCCCCAAAAACTCCAAAATATCAAAGTATCTCTTTTTGATAATATGGGAATGCTTGTTTAATGCTTATTTTTCTTTTTAAATAGGCATGTATGCAGAATACCGAGACAAAGAAAATATTCTTCCATCTCAATAGAAGTCTTACAATAGGAGTCTTCCAAATAAACTCTGATTGAACACAAGTTTGCCTAAACTATTAAATTAAAAAACACAGTTACATTTAAAATTTATTGACACTTACCTACAATAAACAATGCGTAATTAAACATGAAAAGCAATCCTAACATTTTCAGAAAATTACGAAAATAACCCTGTATACAAAATAAAAAAAATTATAGATTAATTTGGTATAAAGAAAGCAGTTTTAAAATAAAATGCTATCTCCCCTAGTAGAAATTCAGCACATACAGCCCTGAGTAATACTTTAAGTTATAGAGTTTACTTGTTATATATAAATTTAAGAGAATTGCTCTCTGAAAGCAGTTGAATGCATGGCTATAATCCTTAGAAGAAATTAGGAGACACTATCATCTTTAAGTATCTAATAAATATTCGATGAAATAAGGGTCCAGAAATTGATCTGGTTTCATCATAAACTTAATTATTAACTTCTGAAAATGAAGATTTACAATAAGTGCGTAAAATGGTGATGCGATGCTCTCTTGTGGCAGGAAATCATCACTTATCGCCCGATATTATTAATTCCATAAAAAAATATTTATTTTTATAATGTAAACAGTCGCATTTTCACGTGGAAAGTTATAAAGGACTGTGGTTTGGCCCAAATTGTGCAGTATCATCGATTCAAGCAGAAGTATAGTTTGATTTCATACTAATCAATTTCATGGATATGTGATAGTTAATAACGGATTGAATGTTCCATTTAAACAAACACAAACATTTGTTATTGCTTTGGTTAGGAAATGATCAGCCGTTTAGTGGATTTATTGACATGTGTACCTTTAATACTTTCCCCTCTTATAATATATCATGGGTTGAACTCAAACGGTAGGTCACCATAAATACCACCCATCGCCATTAAGCCTTTTACTCATAGTTGACCTTGATAGCCAGCAGCTTTTCAAGATTTATTTCAACAACGGAATGTTGTTAAGAAAAGTGTTGTTACAAACATTCTGTTGAAGTGGGGAAAAATCAGAGTTTAGATAATACTTTGATTTTGCTCTATTCTGCGTTTCAGTAACCCTTGCTCATTGTAAGACAAGCATATACTAGGCTGAATCTCTTGTGTGCCGATGTGATTTGAAATTTTGCCAATACCTTTGAACCACAAAAGGAATTATTACCTCTGCGTATTTCTGTCTGATTTCACTCTGCATTTAATTTATCATTAGCTCTCTATCACAGTTCATTAAATAAGGGACTCCTAGAAGTCATAGCTGTGAAATAAGGATTTTAAGTGTTTTATACTTAATATTTTGAGATACAAATTCTGCAGTTTTGCTTTATTGTGAAATTTGAAGATTTCCTCTGTTTGTTCAATATAGTTTTATGCCTTCTCAATGATAACATATTTTAATATTAATACTTCTCTTTGGATATTGCATGTTTCTTCAGAACCTTTTACTTAAAAATATTTTTTAAATTTTATCTAGACTGTTTAATAATTTAAAAAAAAATTTAATGTTTTTTGTATGTTTTTGTTTTTTTCTAGGAATTTAATGTTAAATTAACTAAACTCAGTAAATCCTGATATCAGATCTGCAGCAGGCATTGTTTAGCAGGTGGATAGTTACTTCCCTCAAAATCTGCTGTTTTTTTACTTCTTTCTTTAGGGAAATAAATCAATCAGTCGCTGGGGTAATTATAAATGAAAGATTATTGTTATATTATCTGAGGACTTTTTCCATACCCGATGAAAAATAGTTTAAAAGGCAACTATACGATATTATAAAATTTTCCGAAACCAGTAGGACACACAGATAACCATTGATTTTCTTCCCTCTGATTTTCTTATGATATAGTTTTAGGCAACCTCGTGATATGTCACCTTTTATATATCACCAACTGCTTTGCTCTCTAGACACTGTAAGCAAATATTTATTCTTGTATACGAATATATACAATGTAATACCTTTCAAAACATGATCAGCAATTCTTAAAAGTTCCTTTAAAATTACTGTAAAACGCACTACCCCACATGTAAAAATAGCCCATAAAATAAAAAATAAAGTAAAACAGTTAAAATTGTGGAAAATTTTAAAAATATTTTAAAAAACATTTGAACTATATTACGAAAGAAGTAATATTTAATGGAGAATTAATTATGTCTTATGTTAAAATAAACTAGATCCCCTCATCAAATTAGCAAAAGTTATCAAGAAAGTTGATTGACGATGATATATTTTACCAAAGAGAATAAATTCCTTTTTCTTTTTTACTTTTAATTAGAATTCATTATTATATTATTTAAATTTATTAAAAATTTTTCAAAGAATGGTTGGAATTTTTTTGACGCAATTTTTGAGTCTAACGCAAAAGTAACGAAAATACAATGTAACATTTTGTATTTTTTTCTTTACAAATCATTTTTTTACATTTTTGGAATATATTTAGAATTTAATTCTTTAATTTATATTTATGAGTACACGAAAGATAAGATGTTAGGTTAAAACATGGAAATGTGAAACTCCTATATTGAATTTATATTTGCGAATTAATCAAAGAAAAGTGTTTATAGAAAGGTTATTATTTATTATTAAATATTCTTTTTCATATGAAAAAAGTAGTTTGAAATTAAAAATGATCTATGTTATATTAAAAATTAATAAAAAAATTTTAATGATGAAACAGAATATTGCAATGAAATGAAACTTTTTTAGATCTCTTTCAAATACACAATTTTGTAATTTGGTTTATGAACATTTTATTAAACTTTAAATTAATTATACCACAGATATATAATATAATATAATACATTTTAAAGTCATACTTTTACCTTAATCTACAATATGGATAATTTAGTAATTTAATCAACTAAATTAAAGCAGAACGATAAACGTAATTTAAGACGTCTTCTAGCTATCATTGTAACATAATAAACTTAAAAAAAAGTTTTCTTCCATCTTTGACAAATTAAGAGAACATCTGGTGTTTCTTGATTAAGATTGTTCTTAGAACATTTTCAGAAAGAGTTTAAACCACCTTCAACAATAGTAAATTCAATTTTGTAAGTATTGTAATTATCTTAACAATACAGAACATTACTATTGTTTTTAAATAGTATATATAACAGTGAGATATTTTTCAATGAAACTAAATTGGATAACGCAATAACTAAATCATAACTTCCGCAGTGTTTCTTTCTAAATCTATGAAGTTTTTTTAAGTAATGTAGGACGGGGGGAGCTTTTTTTTACCAAACAGCAGGAAAGAAAAACGTATTTTTCAATCTAGCAAACATTTTATTATGTATACGAATAAATTATTGGGGATTTATTACATATTGTTCTTTTAAATCAATATTATTTGGATTAGTTAAATGCACGATATTCAGGTAGAATCAACTGTTTGCTTTCTATTTTAAATACTAATGTTTAATATAAGCTATTGTTGTGTTTTATATTTTTCGTATAGTACATAAGTGCCTGTAATTTATTAAATATTTTGTTTCTGGTTTTGAAATAACGATTTTATGTTTAAATACATAACTTAAGAAATTAAGCCAGTAGAAATATAAAAGAATTCAAGACAATCTTGTCTTGATTTCTTTTATGTTGATACTGACTTAATTTGACAATCTTGTCTTTAATATTTAACATTGTGTTTATATAATTTTTAATTATTGGTTGGGAGAAATTATTGTTATTTTAGAAGTATGCAAAATACACATATCTGGGTATCTTTCATTATTACTTTTTAATGCACAATAAATAAAATGTCAGATTATCAGAAGGGAGATTTTATTTTTAAGGTGACTTAACTACATGGAATTAAATTTATTTGTAAGATTCGCCATGTTTATAAGGTTATTCATTATAATTCTCTAACAATGAGTGATTTCATATATTTCTTTTTCACCAATTTTCTTACTTTTTTATAAGTTATATTTCTATTTACATTTTATAAAATTTAGTTGTAAGAAATGAGAAATATAAAAACGTTTAGTTATGCGATACATGTAGTATAAAATATTTACAAACCAGAATTTATTTTTCAACCAAGTTCGACCAATATTGTTGAATAAATTTCAAAGGAATATTTACTGTGAATTCTAAGCGTTTTTTATGAAATTTTACTTAGACCAATAAATTGCTATTTTAACATCACGAATTTTTTATATAACCCATAATATTTTATGTCACAGATTTTCAATGAATTTTTAGATACAAAATTATGAAGGTTTAAAATTGTTGCATATAAAGTGAGTAATTTCATAAACTGGATATACTAACAGTGTTTCAAAGAGATTTTAATATTTTACCATGTCAAAATTGAAAATAACCATACTTAGAATGGTTGGCCAAATTAATTATTGATGAAGTGATTCTTTTTTATGTCAGTTACAGAGCAATTTTACTGAATTTATTTCTTTACTTATTTATACAAAATGAAAATGAAAATTCTAATGCAGAAAAAATATAAGGCAATATATATTCTTAAGTTTACATTTAGTTAATATATTTTCTTCCTACTATATTTTCCCTTAAATTTTACTTTGTGATGATTACTGTGTATAAAAATCAACGCATATTGTTTAGATAATATTCTCTTCTAAGTTTAAATCACAGTAAAGTTTTCTAAGGTAAGATTTTTCCCTGTCTTTGATATACGTAATAAGAAAATAATCACGAATTTATTTGAAAGAAATGTAGTCTATAGATGTAAAACCAAGTGTAAAATACACATTTAACTAAGACACTTGAATTAAGGTCAAAAGTATATTTATTATATTACATTAGAATGAAACAAAATAGTTGCTAATAATTATAAAACTGTCTTTTTCAGATTCTCATCTGTGGAAGTGAAGGAAATCTTTCTATTGACATCGATGAAAAAAGCCAAATGTTTGCATGCCGAACAGAACGTCGTTTAAAGTTACCATACGAACAATATAGAGTCGACACATGTGCTAGATGTTACCATTACATGCCGCAGCAATCATTCAAAATAAAATTTCAGTGAGTTTGATCCTTTTTTTCTATCGTTATTAAATGTTAATGTATTATTTAATATCAGAACATCCTATTAGTTATGGGAATTTTAATATAAAATACATGATACAATGTAGTTGAAAACTTATCAAATTCAGAGTGTTGATTCGCACTTGAATTCCATCGATTATTTGTCCACCAGGAAGGTTTTTCATATATAACTGGGTACATTCGTGCAGCGCAAAGAAGAAATAACGAATATTTTCCAACAATTTATCAATATATAAGTAGAAAGTTGAATCGAAACATTCTCTTCCAATTATTTCATAGTGTTGTGATTAGCCAGAGAATCTCTGCTACTAATTCATAGTACTTTTTAAATGCTAATATGTTAATAGTAAAAATCACCATCAGTACATCAGTATAATGTATATATATATATATATATATATATATATATATATATATATATATATATATATATATATATATATATATATATATATATATATATATATATATATATATATATATATATATATATATATATATATATATATATATATATATATATATGCACTTTTAAATTTTCAAATACTATATTAAATTTTGAATTTTTAAAGGTTATTATTTAAAACAAATGGATATAAGGATATATCAGTTAATATACGTTCAGTTAATTTCTATAAAGAGAATAAATCTTTATTGATTGCTAGTTGAGTAAAAATATATAATATTAATATAATTATTCTTTAATATTTTCAAACAAAGCAATGAAAATTACAGAACGGAGGGTTATCATATAAAATTTATCATGTCTTGGAATAATAAGTTTCACAAATTATTATTCATTTTAACACATAAAATGATATTTATGTTGCATGAAAACACATATATTTAGATTTCTTATTGATATTTAAGAATGTTGCATGTCTGTCTTTGTACTACTCACTGCAGTTTAATTTGTTTCATGCTAAATTAAAAATTTGTCAATAAGTAATTTAATTAATAATTTTTAGTTATATATGTAGTCATTACTATCATTATTCGCTTAATATTAATTTATATTCATAATGAAGTTTTGCTAATTTTTATTTAATATAAGAAAATGGTATAAATTTATTTAGTCTATCAGCCAGAGTGTCATCCCAACATTACAAGAAGGCTTAAGAAAACCTTGTTTGTTGAGTTCACACCCACAACTTGTTATGTTACAAGCTAATCTTACAAAATTAATGATGTTTACTTTAAAAGAGCTAAATGTAATTAAGTTTTTATTTAACAGAAATCTAGAAATTCTCAACATATCCCACATTTCCTTGATACACATTATATGCGCAAAATAACAAGTTTTACTTGTATACAAAAAGTGTAACAAGTTCAAAAAAATACAAACAAATTGTTATTCATATAAACATGCAATTCTGGTATATTTTTAAGAATTTTAAAGCCATTCTCTAACAAAATTCTTAATTGATTAAAATTGGTATTTTGCAACATTTTCATCCATTTAATCAATAGAAAAAATTTAAAAAAGTATAAAAACGCACTAAAATAAATATGCAAACAGGAAATAAGGTCTGAAATTATGTAGCATTAACAGTTACAAAAATATTATATTAATTGGTAATTATAACAGTATTAGAAATTATAAATGTATCAAATATCAGACTAACATCATTTATCACAAGCGAATGCAAACTAGTATATTATTAAATAGACATGAATACTATCTTTTCTTAACTGCTACTTCATAAAACTTACTTCTATTTTATAGAAATATTTAAAATATGTTTTTGATATGCTTAGTGATTTAATATGAGAAATTAGTAAATTTTGAAATTATTAATGGAAATGCTGAAATTTTATGAAACAAAATGTACACTTATATGTTCTTAATATATAAAATATAACTTTTGTTAATAGTTTTGCACATTAATATTCCATTTGATTTCCTCATATATTTATTATTAAATTAATATTTGAATTTTAATAAAAAAGGTAGATTTTTTTCCTTTAAAAGTTTTATTTCCTTTCAGGTACAGGTGGAACTTAATAGGTCTTTTGAAGGACCCAGAAACCAATCAGACTGTTGAAGCGGACCCATTGAATACCAGCCTCCCCATACTGAATTCCTTCACTGAAGATTCATTTATTGTGAAATGGAGAAGTTGCTGCATCGCTGCTCTGGAATGCTGCGAGAGAATGTCAACAAAACCTCCTATGCTCACCGGTAATTTCTTTTCACAATTTTTGATGAAATTGAAATCTATGGTCTTAACAAGTATTAAACGATGCTGACAAAAAATCAGTGAATATACTGTAATACGTATTAAAAAGGAACTCGTTAGCTATGCTTCGTTTGCAAAGTAAAGGATTCTAGTTACTGTCTCATATCTGTGAGGCACATAAAATTCAACTATTCTAATTAATTGCATCATTCATCTGATGACAGATTCATTAACATTATATGCCTTAATTCAGATGCAAGGGCTTTTTGAAACAATTTATCTAACAGTAAAATACTTAAATATTTTTAATACATACTTCAGTAAAAATATAGATCAACATGGATATTCATAGTCAAATTATATTTTCCTCATTTAGCAAATTAAAATCTAGGGTCCAAATATATTAATAAATAATTATGCTGTGAAAATTATCAAACTTTTATTTCATCTCAAGTTCATAAATGTCCCCCTCTGTGATTCACTGTCAAAGAACACGTCAGATTTATATAAAAGTGTAAAAAATGGCTGTTAGATACTTGTTAAAAATAGAATAATTATTTAGAATACGTAATTCATTTTTTTTTACCGCAAAAAATTTATTTCTTAAGTTTTCTAATTATGATGGAGATTTTCTAAAATGTTCTAGATAAAACAATTTACTTGATTAAGTGAAAAATAATCGTACTGCAAAAGCTAATAAAATATTATTTATATAAATACATGCTAACAGTATTTATCTTTATTAATCTGTGAATCATTTTGCATTAAGTATAAATTTTGTTATCAATTAAATACATAAGATCAAAATGATTTTATATGGTACCATTGTTTTTTAAAATCTGTAAAAGGCTATTGATTCCAGGATACATTTCTTCGCTTTAATTCCTGCAATTTTTTTTAATTCTTAAGGTGAATGAAGTAATAAATTTCCGTTCGATTGAACACTTTCCCAACAGCTTTTAAGATAAATCGCTAGTATCTTTTTTTCTTGATTTTATAGAATTACGATAGATTCTTGAATTCCACTGCCAAGGAAATTTCTGAAGTATTGAAAGTAACATCTAATTTTTTTTTTAACTTAATTGGTTTTTTATTCTACAGAACATGCTTAGCTTCATCAATGCGTTTTGCATTATTTTCTTCGTATTGCAAAAATTTGAAGGATTCACGTTAAAAAATATAGTAATCAAATCATCAACATAGAATCAAATTTTTAATAAATGAACTGGAGTGAAATTTCATAATGATATCTTTCAATAAGATGCTCAATCATGATGGCTAACAGGAAATGACTAACATGAACTCAGAAGAAAACAAACATAAATTTGAAAAAATTCTATCTCATTTACCTTTCTGAAGAACTTCATCAACTGAAACTATTGAAAAAGTTCTTTAAATTTAAAAAAAAAAAAAACTTCTTCCTTAGAGAACTTTCATAGGATTTTTTTGATAAAGATATCTCCACGAATTCCTTTCATGCATTGGTTGTGAATACTGTTATTTTGAAGAGAGATTTGATTAATAGGCTTATAAATTTGGATTGAAATATGAAGCGGGTAACAAACAGTCATTTATAGTTACTTAGCTATTATCAGAACAGATTGCAACAAATTCAATGCGCACTTTGGAAGTGCATTAATCATTTTTTCATACATGTTGATGAGGAAGAAGATAACGTGTTTTTAACTGAAGGATATTTCTAGAGTGAAACGTTTTTCATTAATAACATTTTTAAAACAATCTTCTATTATTTCATTACATTGTTCACGCAAAGCGGGTGTTTTATTGAGTCTTTTTTTTAAAAAAAATTCTTTTCTACAAAACTTTAATTATCAATTAAATTGTTTGTTTCAGATGTCCATGAAAAAACATATATCGTCGCGATTATCATTAAAAATTATTGTTTCATTAAATACATCTTCAAATACATACATTTTAAAACATCATCTTCTCTAACTTCGTTTCAGTTTTGAAACCTAATGAGTCTAAATTCTGAAATGTTTCTTAATCATTTTTCAGAGATTCATGATCATTCATTGCTGAACAAGAATGAAATATTGTTGGAATTTCTATTTCACTTATAGAACTTAGTACTAAATATTCGAAACTGTTTTGTAGAATCTAATATTTTCATTTTTAATATAATTTTAACTGATTTTAATATTAGGTAAAAGAATTCACCACCAATTAAATAGTATATTTTTTCTGGCTTATTAAATTCAGGATTTGCTTGATTTAAATTCTTTGGTAAATCTAATTTTGATGTAACTATTTTTTGAAAGCGTTAAATATACAATCTTTAACTCTATTAGAAAACCAATCCCTGTTTTGAAATCATTATTAAGATGAGAAATTGTTAAGCATATTATATATATTTTGATTGTGAAAGTAGACCCATTAACTCCTGCCTAAGAATGCATTAATGTATCTTTTTTTATTCCGAAAAAAAATTTGACAACTTTTGTTGGTATAAATTTACAATTGTGAGGATGAATCAAGTTGGAAGCGAAACGAAAATAAAGTTTCATTTCTCTCATTTATTTGAATTTTTATTGTTGAAAATATAACGCGCGTACTGGGAGGGGGGGGGGTTCAAGAAAAGGAGAAAAACAGTGGTTAGTCATCTAATGAGAAATTTGAACCTCATCAATGTCGTTTAGTTTATGGATCAGAAAGATTTCTGTTTTGGTTTTACTATCTTTGCATAAGGGGATGTGATATTTACAATGTACATTTTTCTTTTCACATACTTAGTATGCCTTTTGATTTTCACATTTCAAAAGATTATGAGACAGGAAAATATTAAGACAAAGATATTTTTTCTAATTTCATTATAATGATCATTCATAGAAAAATCATGAAATATAACTTTTAAATAAGATAAGAATTTATTATGCATATTGGAACATTGCAATTTGAATTATGTGTAACCATTAAACTTTTAAAACAATTTCCAATTTTAGGTTTCACGTATGAAGGTAAATTTCTTAGCTGATTTCCAAATATTAACCTTGTTTTAACAAATAATTAATGGATTTTCTCCAAATTGGAAAATTGTATGTAACTTTTGTAATGTAATTAATATAACTTAAACATAGAAACACACACACTATAATAATTTAAGCACATGAATTTTAATCTTACGCATTTAATAATAATATTTTTACTTCCATGATTGCCTACTAAGATATTATAATAAAAAGTAGACTTATTAAAATATTTAATTTATTTATATTATTTGTACATATATATATATATATATATATATATATATATATATATATATATATATATATATATATATATATATAGACAATAATTTATATATTTTAATTTTCAGAAAATCCGTATTGTCCAAGAACTTGGGATGGATGGCAATGTTGGGATGACACACTGGGTGGTACAACTGCTATGGATATTTGTCCAGGGCACATATACTTTCTGAACGATCCTCCATCATGTGCAAGTAAGAATTAAAAATATATTATATCAATAAAATAAAAACCAGAGTTAGAGAGAAAAATGTCTCTTTTACAATAAACACTGTAAAAATTTACACTTTCAGTTAATCGAATTTTAAATTTCAATATTAAATTCAAGTTATTGTCTGTGTTACTTGGTAGGGAAATCAATTTTTGATTTCAATTATATTATTTAAGAAAATTACAAAAAAGCTATTTACAAAAGACATTTTACATTTCTGGGAATCATTACTAAAAATAAACTATTACATGGAAAGATTTTTTATTATCTTCTTTTATACCTTCTAAAGTAGTCAAGATTGTTTATTTTTATTTTCTATATTGGAAAATACATATAGGCACCTTAGTTGAATTTTAAAGTTTTAATTTAATTTCGAAGCACAATAATTAAATGTTTTATATAAAATAGTTAAAAAACAAATTATAATAATAAATTACGATTGATGTAAAATGATAGATACAGATAGAATAGTGAATTTTTAAATGTGATAAATTTTTTAATAATATATAATTTGGTAGTACTTACTGAATATAAAATACTGTTAAATATAATATAAATTAAACTCAAAACAAAATTTTACCTTCATACCATAGAGAATTTTATTGACTATAAAAATACATGCTCATTATTTTTATGTTATTATTTCTTTTTTAAATATGTATTTGAAATGTTTTCTTAAAAAAGAAATCTAAATTCCAAAGAGCGAGATAGAAAAATATTTATATGATAATATTTTTTACCTTTAGAGCATATGAATATGCTCTAAAATTGAAAAATATTATCATATAAATCTTTTCTGTATTTATATACAGAAACGTATATGAATTATATACATACGTATATGAATATATTCATATACGTACATATAATTTACTCTGGAAAGAAAGACACATGGAAATCTTAGAAATAAGAATCATCATTTTGTACTCAAGCGATAAAGAAAACATAGTTGAACAAAAACAAATTAATAAATTTTCACAAATGAACTCCCTTAATTTAGTGTCTTTAAATTGAAAATGCATTATTATTCAAAGCAAAATTAAAAAAAAAATATTTGTGTACATTATCTTTCAAAAATTGTCACTTTTTACGTACTTTTTTTGGAAGGATGTGACTAATTTGTAAAATATTCAAAAGTTCTTTTACATTTAAAATGAAAAGATAGATTTAAAAAAAAATTTAACATCACCCTGAATATCACTTGAATTTTTTTGTTGCAATGAATTGTAATAATTTACACTGATTCTAAAGTTTAATGCAATAATAAAAACTTATAAAGAAAATTCAATATTCAAAATATTTTATGTTCAAAGTTTTTAAACATTATATATAGTATATATATATATATATATATATATATATATATATATATATATATATATATATATATATATATATATATATATATATATATATATATATATATATATATATATATAAAGCAAAATTCATAATTCAGTTTTCCACATACATTTCTTAAAATCATTGAATTAACTAGGAATATTATTATTCATGTCATTAAAATAATTTTAATAAACATTGAACAGTAATAAAATTCGAATATCTATGGCAAGCAGTGTTTAGTTCGTTAAATTATACACTTTAACCAACGGTTTAACAAGCGATATACAAAATTAATAAAGTTACCCTTTTCCAAATAATTAATGAAATGAGAAGACACTTATTATTTCAATCAAAAGAGCACTAACCATGCTGAAGGACGGATAATTTGAAAGCATCTAAGTTTATATAATTGAATGACGTGGGACCGAGGTTAATTTTCATTGATGAACAGTGACAAATTACTTAAATCCTGCACCAAATTGTGCTTTATTAGATCGGAATGAGTATATAATTTAGGAGAAGCCGCATAAAGTTAGGAGATGAAGAAAGTATGGAATAAATTAACTTGCTCTTGGTAGAATTTGTTTTTAAATCCTAAACTTTTCTAAATGACACAGTATTAAGTTAATATGATATCTTGCCTGCAAGAGATCATATTATGATTTTAAATGAATATTGAGATAAGAGAAGTTATTACATACATATATATACATACATACATATATATATATATATCATATACATATATACATATATATATATATATATATATATATATATATATATATATATATATATATATATATATATATATATATATATATATATATATATATATATATATATACCAACCTAAAAAATAAATTAAAATGCTATATATTGATGTTAGCATTTAGTGAAATGCAATATTGCACCCATAACTGCTTCTACGATTAATTTTTTACACATTTTGTTTCACGTTTAAAAAGAAAAATGTGTTGCAGTAGAAGGAAGGCATTTGCATCATTCTGAGAAGGTACAGTTTCTGTTAAAAACATGTATATTTGATTTTTTGTTTCCAACTCCTTGTGCTAAAAACTTTCATTAGCGATGACACTATTAAAAATTTCTTAAGAACAATTTTTTTATTTTATTTTTTCTCTATTTTTTTAAGTGAACAATATCAGACACTTTTTCAAGGCTTAATTTTACATCAAATCATACACGAAAAGTGTTATTAGTGTGAAAATATTCCACATGAAAACCACATAGATTAGGTTAAAATAATTAGAATAATTAAGTCATCATATATACATCTGTGGTTTCACGGAATAAGATCAAATACTTCTGGGAAAAAGTGATAACAGGGGATTGAAAGTGGATAACTAAATATTATATTTTGTCAACGCTAAAATTTTTTCCTCTTCTCTTCTAAAACGTGGTTGTACTTGTACTGTTGGATGAAGGGAGCTCAATTATAAGACATTTTCGGTGGTTTTTACCTGATAAACTCTCATTCTCCAGTAACAATACGATAACTTTCCGATTCTAGTAACTGTCATGCTCATGTCTTTTTGATTTCATTTTATTGTTAAAGTGAAAATAATGTTTTTCGTTTTTAATATTCGGGACAGATTAAGTGTAAAGAAAAAAGTAATGGTAGTAATATGCCTTCATTTATTTTTCGAAAAGTTCTATCAAACATAAAACGACGTATTTGGAGAGATAATTTTCCTGGACATTCCTCCTTTTTACTCAAATATGGAAAAAACAGTGAGCATGTATTTACCATCCATATCAATGGCCACGCAGAACTTGATACCAAATATATCTGGTTTACTAGGCATATATTGGGTGAAACGACATCTGGCTTCAGGCGGAAACAGCTGTCCATCAATAATTATATATGGTCCTGGCTTATGGCAAGTTACCAACTTTTCAATAAATTTCTTCTAAGCTTCAGAAATGACATAGAATTTATGTGTTTGAAGCATTAAGATCATGTAGTTTTTTTTTATCGCATCACAGAAATTTCAAACGTTCCTAGTATCTTATCGCTCGCAATTGTATCGCGGACAAAGGTAAACCCTAAACATGAGATCAAGCTCTAGATCATTTGCCCAGTATATATCTCGAGCATACAAAATTGATATAAAATAATCTAGTTTTTATAAAATTGCTGACATTCATTTTTTCCAGCTGTAGGTGAGCTTTTTCCTCTGTACAACTTTTGATATAACGAAGCATAGTCTCATCTATAAGTAGCTTCCAGGAATTATAGTCATTTTTAATATTTCGCTTTGCATGAAAGGTACAGCAATTTTTTTCTTTGAAAACATTATGTTCAGCAATCCTTCCACGCATACAGAAGTGAGTCTTTCCCAACACGTTTAATCATTTGTAACAAAGGTTCCAGAGTTTATTTCATCTTGATTTGAATCTGTTAACTTTTTACCTTTATTTATACATTGTTTTCTCAGAAGTGGTTTTTCTGCTAATTACAGAAAAATTAAATATGGTCTCTTAACTGAGGAAATATTTTCTTCATCTGGAGGCACATATTTATTATCACTGAAAACAATTTCTTCATCATTGATGTTTTTGGATTCATTTTAAGGTAATTGCCGCGTATATTCGAGGACATCACTAACTGCTAATTTACACATAC
The DNA here is from genome assembly GCA_037975125.1 of Latrodectus hesperus. Taxonomy (NCBI): domain Eukaryota; kingdom Metazoa; phylum Arthropoda; class Arachnida; order Araneae; family Theridiidae; genus Latrodectus; species Latrodectus hesperus. The sequence goes on from CM075851.1 coordinate 112,992,147, forward strand.
TTCTTCCAGCCATTTTTATCTAAGATCAATCAACAAGGTAGTAAAAAGACTGGTACACTCAAACTATCTCCAAGGTAATGCGAACAGCCAGTTTTGCATTCATAAAGAACCAGATTTGCGCACGTTAAACTATCGCATTGGCTATGGTAGTACTGCACAACATTCCATTCAGAAAGCCTAAACAAAAAAATTGGAGATAAAACATTCATTGAATACGCTAACTAGAGGCATTTTTTCCTGATACGGAGTGATAACAGAAGAGATAAGGTCTACAACACTGACTACAACAACAGCAACAAAATTCTCAGCTGTCCATGTTATCAGTAACAATATATTGACCTTGAAGTGTTGTTCTGCTTAATTCTGCCAAAAGGAAAGAGGACTGCGAAAGTGTTTCCCATTCCAGAAAACGCTGAATTGCAAATTTAGTGCTTATGATCATAATGGGTTCAAAATAACCCATTCCACGGTTTTAGATATAAGTATTAAAAACAAAAAAGTGATTTGTATTTAATGTATCATATTTTTGCAGATTATTATTGATATAAAAATAGGAAAAGTCAAGGGAGTTGTTTCATTTCCGTTTGTAACTTTTTGAAAAATCGGAAACAAAATTACTTATGGGTCAAAATGAACCCATCCGCGGTACCAGTGTTAAAAGCTGCTATTTATACGCAAAATCCAGTGATATAGAATGTTAAAGACGCCATACAAATTCTCGATAATGCCTAGTTATATCGTACCACTGGAACGCTTCAGAAATTCATATAACTATTCTGGTAAAAAAAAAAAAAAATCTTTTGCATCCATCATATATATTCCAGGCATATCACTTGCTTTTGTCGTTAAATATTTTATAAAAGGAAAATAATTTGAAGTAGGAGTTACTGGCTCAATTTTTCTCTTTTAAAGAAGCAGCACTTTTTTTCTTAAATGTGAAATAAATTGTTACTATGCCGTACAGAAGGCATAATTTATAACAGTCATTACGTTATTTATCAAATTTGCGAGAACAGTTTTCTTCAAGTTTTAATTAAACTACTAAATATTGAAATTCAATTTAATTAATTACTATATGACATATTTTTCTTGAATTATTTGTATATTTAATTCCAAAATTTAAAAATTACAAGAACAGTATAAAACTTTTTTCAAAGAATTTGAAAGCTGGAAACAAAAATAACATATATAACAAAATATACCACATATATAATTGTAAAAGTTAGTGATCGATATTCAGCGACCATTGTTTTCCAGAAAAATAGTCAGATATGCTATTCTTCAAAAATATTTTCTTTCTCACGAGTAATATTAGGTAAAATTGAATCATTGTTTTAAGCAACTTGAAAGACAGCAATTTCCAACTAAATTGCTCCAAGAAGCTTTGTTTCAACAATTTTCCTTCAAATTTAAAAGCTTTCGAAAGTTGTTAAATGCAATTTTCAAAATATTCTTGTTATTGGATTTCATGATTATGATGGTGAATATTTTTCTCACGAAAATTTTAAAGCAATTTTCTCAAACTTTAAACGTTTTAAATAATATATTTTGACAGAGAAATATTTATAATAAATGGTTATTTGAGAATAATGTTTTAGAAAATATCAGTCATGAAAGCGCGGTTTGAAAAACAAACTGGAATATTTAGGAGTAATTTAAAAAAAACAATATCATTTTAGAATTTTTAAGAAATGCTTAGCAGGCAACATATCTTCATGTAATATACAATAAACGCAATAGAATATGAGAATTGTCATATGATTTAAAAAATATCAGTAAAATTATTCACATAAATATAATTTAATTTAGATTTATTTGTGCTCAGTAACACTTCTTTTTAGGTAACATAATTAAACTTTGTAATTTGTTTTATTATTCATTTATTTCATAAATTTGTATAAGATGAATAAATAAACGTAGAACTAAAATTATAATTGAAAAACTCAAGAAATATTTCCTATTTCTTGGTATATTTTAAATTTTTCATTAATAATATCAATCACTAATAAAATGGAAAATATTTATTAAATAAATCAGAACGGTTAATTTATATGTAAAGAAATATTTTTAACACTTCACTTTTTTATTTCTTATAGAAGCATTATTAGCTTTGAAGAAAAAATTTGGTGTGGTGCATTAAATGTATATTATAATAACTATAGCAATCTTCGTAAATAAAAATTTTGATTAAATTTAATCATAAGATTTTTATTTGTATTTCTCAAGAATTATTTAATTTATCAAAATTTTATTTTAAATTATGGTAAACTATATATAATTGAACAGAATTATAAGAAATGAGATAAATTAATTTTATCGCAAAGAGAGTAATTTGCAAGAAATTATTTTAAACATTTTTATCAATAGATAAAACAAAATAAAAAATGTTAATGAGTGAAACTAAATTATAGAAAAAGAAGCCACAAATTTTTGTACCATATCATCTGAAAATATCAAAGACTGTTTCTGATTTAAATTTTTATATCTTTCAAATCTGAAAAACATATTTGTCGTTAAGAAATTTAAATTATATTACATTTGATTTCATTAATACTTAATCAAAAACACGTTTATAAAAATTAAATCTGGGACAAGTATTCGAAATCATGCAATGCATGTTCAATTATAAATGCTTCATTTTGGCATTAACACATTTGGATTAAAAGCTAGTTAACACATATAACGCAATGTCAATTTTCAAGTTATTTTAAAATTTACATTTTTTTACCAATCATGGTTTTGGACATTTTGAGAGTGAATAAACTCATAGAGTTTTTGCTTAGCTCTGCTGAATTCAACAGATAAATAACAACAACCCATTTTTTGAAACTAAATTGTTTGTTTTCATTTGAAAAGCGTGTTTGTATTACTTAGTATTTTTTGGTTAATTTGACAAGAAATAATTTTTAAAAAGCAGGGAAAACGAATATGATACATTTAATTCATTTCTTTAAAAATATGAAGTACTAAAATTGTTGTGTCAATTAAAAAAATTCCATTCAGTTTAACTTTGCATTTATAAAAATTTATTGAATGCTTTTCAGTTATATTAATATGCCGTAATACGTTCGCTTGAATTTATTCTAGAGAATTAGTAGAGCAGGCTTCATAAGAGAAATAGATTTTTGTTTAAAATTACACTTAATAGGTAAAAAAACAATTTGATGAGTAAATATTACTATTGTCTCAAAGTAAAAAAATATTGCTTAGTAGTTTTACTAAAAACTTGATTATTTTATCATTTATAATTTTTCATTGGTGATTTTCAAAGCCATGTTATTTGTATGAGTAACAAAGAATATAAATGTCAGAGAGTTTTGACTTCATTTTTAGTCTGATATTGTATAAAAATTTTAAAAATATAGATACAATAGTAGTACGTACTTTTTAAAATAATCAGATAAATTCCTTTTCTAAAAGCAATACAATAAAGATTTCTAGATGTATATTATTTAAAGAATTTTTTTCTAAAAGTATTTTTTTCTTTTTATCACTATAAACTGTTATTTATATTTTGGCAATTTCTTATTCGTTTAATAGGATAACAGCTAAAAATATTCATAAAATATGCTTTATTTTCAGAGTATGCATATAAAGTTTGCTGGCCAAACGGCACATGGTATGAGAACTACAGGAACAGGGAATGGACGAATTATACAAAATGTGGCCTTAAAGACGTAAGTTTAATAAAGTATTTAAAAACTAGCTTTATTATTATCATTTACATTTTTAATAAACAGTTAATTATCCAAATTTGTTTATTCAAAAATATGCACCAACTATAATTGATGTCTGCAATCACATAAAATTATTTAATTTTTAATTAAATAATTTAAAATGTATTTTTGTAATAATTTTAAATGTTACTTAAGAAACTTTAAAACCCTGAAAATTCCTGACAGTTTTCATTATTAAAAATTAATTACTTGTTGGATCATAATAATTTAATACAACCATAAATAGAACAAAATACAAGTGCGAAATAATTATATTTTTTAAATAAATTTTATGTTAAATACCTAAAAATTGTTATTTTTTAAATCCAAAAGAAGATATTATAAAAAAGATACTGGAAGATTATTGTTTAATATTAAAACACTGTCCCCCATCTTAAGTATAGTCTATTCTACAACGTTCAGACAATGTTTTACGAGATATTTATCATCGTTTAATGCAGTGATGTAATGTATAAATATCAACAGAATTGATCTTTTAAAATGCTTAAATGTTCAGCATCTTGAAAAAATAAGGAAATATGCACTCTGTAAAATAGATAATTATTTATTTACAAATACCAGTTTGAAGAATATTTTATTTAAATTATAAAAATTATCAAAGCTTAACTGTAACTAAATTAAATATTTATATAAAAAATAATAGAATGGGAGTAAATATTATTTCAATCTATACTACTTTATATAACGATTACATTTCTTAATGTATTATAAAACATTATACAATCCCTTAGCCATGTTAGTGGCAAGATCTAATAAAGGGGAATGTTTAGCCTTCTTTGTTTATGGTTTTAGCTATCATGTAGCAGACACACCATCACTTGAAAATTCATATCTCGAAATCAGGGCATTAAAATTAGTTGGCAATGGAAACATGTAAGAATAATCAATTTTATCATCCTCCTGATCAAAAACACTAGTTGATTGATTTCCTTATTATATGAACAAAATCACATATATTCTCTGCTATCTTAAATCTAGAAATTCTTTTTGGGAATTTTCTAATGATAATGACAGAGGCTTTGAAGTGTTTCTATATGCAGATGACAATGACTTTAGGGTACTTAAGAAGAGAAAACCTACGCATACCTACTTTAGTAATTATACATCTGAAGCTCTAGAAATTGACATGACCAGCTCAAAATTATTCTTCCAGTGCTCCTGGAGGTTACAGGATAAAATTGGAAGCGAGCGTTTATCTCTAGGAGAAATGTAAAACATGTTGCCTCACATTATATCAAATATATTACTAACCTAAGTCCTCTTTTACATGAAAGAAAACACGTTTTAGAATCCGCCAGTTCCTAGGTTGTCAGTTTAAGACTAGAGGTTAATGAAATTAAAGCAGGAATCCAATTAGCTAAAACCTAAGTTAAAAGAAACAGAATGAAATTTGCAATAAAATTGAGGCATGGACACCAGACTCAACACTATGAAAATTTTTTAATGGAATCAATAAAAAGTAATCACAATAGAAAGACTGCAACGGAATTAAAGAGGATAATGATCAAATATTTTCGGGTGATAAACCAATGGCCACTTGTTTTTCTACACATTATTTTCATGATAGCTGACTAAAATTTTTAAGTGAAGATAAACCGGTATTGTCCAAAGGGAGAAATATTGTTCATGAATGACGTAGCTCTAATCATGACGATTCTACTGTGGCATCTGGATTTAGCAAACAAGAACTACTGCTCACTTTGGCTTCTCTTGACTCAGTATATTATGGACATATGCACATGGAATTCATGGGTATATACTTGAAAACTTTGGATCAGCGAGGGAAGCAAAAACTGCTTGACCTGTCTAAGTTATCTTGTAGAAAGGGGCGTTTACCTCAAAAATGGAGAAAAACCCTAATCATGCCAATTAAGAAGTAAAATAAGAATTCTTGTTTACCTGGGGACTTCAAACATACAGAATCCACATGTACCACAAGTAAAATAACAGAGAAAAGGATCTTAAATAGCTTCCAATTCTTTCTTGACAAAAAAAACTTTCTCCCGATGAGAACAATTCGGGACTCGAAGAGGCCAAGTTCTACTCGTTGTCCAAACTATCAGCGATGCTCAAAATCACAAGCTAGCTCAGCACAGTGTCATGACTCTACTAGATCTCATGAAAACCTTCAACAGATTATGGATGAAAGTGGTAAATATGAAACATCACGCGATACCTTCAAAATCCGGAATAATACTTTGGCGTTCATTTCTGATTACCTCAAACAGAGATATTTTAGAGTAAATTTCAATCTAACTCTCTCAGATGCTTATCACCTTAGCCAATTAGTTCTCCATTGAACATTTCTAAGCCCAACATTTTTGCTTTGTGTATGTCTGGAATTAAAAGGAAAAAAAACTTTTTCTCCAGAGACTCACATTGTAATGTGTTATTACGATATTACTCTTTGAAGCTCTGGAAATATTATTGAAAAAATTGAGTAAAAGCACAATAGCCGGTAATGCAAATGAACTTAAGTTTCAACCCAATCAAATCAATAACAACTTTCTTTACTAACAATAAGCACATCTATAATCATGAACCATCCTTGATACTAAAGCAGAAAAAAAAACTCTTTTATGAAAAACAATTATTGGGCTGCATGTTTATCCCCGAATTTTTCTGTAACAAGCATGTTGAATACAATTCCTTGAAAGCCAAGAAACATTTTAATATTATTAAATAATATGTCGAGACTGGGGAGTGGATGCAATTATCCTTATGTTCCTTTTCGGCACTCTCATTACACTAATTCTTTGATAAAGCTCTCCTAAGTATTGTTGTGCTTCTGAAACTAACTTAAACAAATCGGAAAAGTCCAAATGAATGCCACTCACATAATAACTGGAATGAAATGAAGCTGCTCTTCAAATATTGTTCTTTATGAAGCATATCTTCAACCATTTTTCTTCAGAAGACCAACTATTTTGGTAAAATATTTCAGCAAACTTTCTGGTTTTAGACTGGAGTAACAAAATTGCAGGCTACCTGAATACCTTGACATGCAACCAAAGATTAAGGATAAACAGACCATTCAATGTATTTAAATCACAGCAATTAATTGCTGATAATGTAGAACCTCTATTTCCACTGTAATTTAAATACTTTTCATGAATTTACCAATGCTTCTCATCACAATGATCTCTCTATTTCACTTAAAAATGACTTCGCTTCTGACACACTTAAGCAACTGGCCTTGGAAATTATCAATAAATGTCCTCCAAATGACTTCAAAATATATTCTCAATGACAACAAAATAGACATACCAGTAGCAGAGGAATACATATTAAACCCAAAAAAATACTCTATAAAATAGCGTAACCTAGATTCTTATTTCTTGATTACCTCGTTTCGAAGTGAATTAATTGCAATCAACATAGGATTGAAGAGTGTTATGAGCGGAAGCAAATACGGAGCTATTTGGAATCGAATAAAAAACAGTAGAACAGTAGTTCAATTTAGCATCTCAAAAATTTAGACCACATAAGAAACAAAACCAGTTTATGTATTCCATGAAAAGTAAAGCTCATACCTCATCAGCACAAAGTATATCTTTGATTGATCTCGACCCATGTCAATATCTATAAAAATGAATAAGTCGACACCTTTGAAAAAAAGACTAGAACATCCTGTTTCTTTTTAATATCAGAACTTACATATTTAGAATTGTTCTGGAGACAAAAGGCCCAAAACAAAAGAAAATGGCTAATACTTCCGCTTCACAACTGTTATTAAGTAAAAAAACCAGGACTTTCCCTATCCCTCCCTTGTGACACACAGGCCCACACATGTCTGTCCCGACTAGCAGCTGAACATTTGAAAGGTCTCACATTTTCTGGAATAGCAAGAAATTTCCTTTTTGCTCCAAATTCCGGGAAGAACAGGCGTCATCTCAGCATATCTTCAACTGCCTTTAACTAAACTTGGAGAACCTGCTTAATTGCCCACTTCTTTTATCAGACTTCATTAACGCCAACAGTTTCATTGATCTGGTACTATCCCGTCATAGCAGATGTAGGATTAGAAACAATAAAAACATAGCCACAAAAATATTTTGAAATGACGCTATTTTTACAGGTACTTAAAAAATAGCATAATTTTACGGTATTTTTTAAAATATTACGTTCAACTCTATGCAAGTAAATTATACACTAGATGCATGTTTAGGGGAAAAAAACTTTTTAAACGTCAAAATGCATGAAAAGTCAAAATATATTTATTGTATATTTAAAGATTTATAATAAATGTTTCTTATATCTATAGAATATGTAAATTTGTATAATGCATATTTTTTTTTTTTACTTTCGTATGTACTTCTGTCAAATATTTGACAGTTAAAGTTGATACAAACTGACTATTATGAAAAGAAAAATATTCAGAGAACATTAGCAAAATTCCTAACGTCCTCGAAGTAATGTTCTTATTACATTTTTTTTACATTTAATTTAACATAATTTACAGTTGAAGAAACATTACATAAATGTTACCAATTTCTAGTTTATTTTTTGGGAAAACCACAAAATCACAGCATTTGTAACGAAACCAAGAGCTTGATCTTGCAGCAGAAAGCAAGTAATGGCTTCAAAATCAAGTTAATTGTTTGGGAAAATGTAGATGGCTGGAAAAAAGGATGTCCGAAATAAAACATAAATGTAAACTTAGAATTCACATCTTAATTAAACAAAATTCTTTTGATTAACAAGGATAATGACTATTAATCTCTTTCTGTTAAAAATCCGCAATTGTGAACAGTATGAATTAAAATTTCTACAATTTTTTAAGAAATAAAAGAACCAATTTTGGGAAAAAATATCATTGATGTGGAAATATTTTTCTTAATAATTGTGATTTTTCTCAAAATTTGCATTCATTGCTTCATTTTTTTTCCATCTTTATTTGGATTACCAGTGATAATTTTGGTGTTTTCTAATTATTCAAATGCATTTATCCATTTCAAAAAATAAATGTATTATATTATATTTATTTCTTCTTTATCAAATAACTATGTTTCACATTTAATTCTTACCTTTCGTGAAGACAATTTCTACGTGACTAAGTACGCCCTTTGTTTATATTAAAAACAAAAGGCCATCTTCCATTAAGCCTTCTGTTTTAAATTCAATCAATATAAAATTATTAAAACAGTATTTTACATTTTAAAATTATACTAAATCTTAAATTTGTAGGATTTAAATAAAGAATCCGTCGATAACAAAACAATAACAAATATTTATTTCCGCTCGATACTGAACGCAGACTATATCACTACAAAAAATACAATTCTGAATCAAATTTTTCAGAGAGAAACAGGAGCGTAGGAGGCCGCCATAATTGTCAAACTTTATCACCTGATGAATAATTTTTCAAGGCGAAAACATCCCGTTCCTCGTGGAGTGGTTAACATTCAACAACCAAACAACAGTAAATAATATGATTTAAACAATTCAAAAGCAATATTCTAACACAATAATAAACATTACATAGGTTCAGTAAATAGTATTCATAATTAATACTTATGTTCAAAGCATTAAATTGTACAAACAATTATATTAATGTAATTAAACAATATGGAAATAATAATGAGATAAATAATATTTCAGAGATTGCAATGTTATGAGAGTAAAATAATGCTAATCAGTATTTACAGGCAGTATGCACAATTTTGTAATGGGTCCTTTTAAAAATCCCATTAGCAGTACGAACATTGACCTCTACGACACAATTTTCAGGGCCGCGAAAAACTACTATTCTCACATGAAGCCATTTGTATTTGTTTCGATTAGGCTCCTTTACTACTACTAACATACCTGGGCTGACAATCATTTTTTAAAACTTTCCATTTATTGCGATTTTGAAAATGACTCCGATATTTCAAGCTCCATCACTTGCAAATATTCTGAATCAGATTTAACTCGCTTCTACTCTGATGAACGATTGACGGGAACATAAACGTACTTTGGTTTAACAATTGTAATTTTGGGTCGCACAATTAAGAAATGGCCTGGCGTTACGGCACATAAATCATTGATATCTGACGATATCGTTGTCAAAGGTCTCAAATTTAGGATTCTCTCGATTTTCGTAATTATGGTAAGAAATTATTCATAACTGAAATTGGCATTTCTTGAACCCCTAGATAAATTATGTTTAAAGGACTTAAGTCCCACCTTCCAGAGTCCTCCAAAATTCGTATCTCCAGGCGGGATAAAGGACTATTTAATTTGTTCAGAGTTTAAGAAGTTATCTAGTACCTCATCCGAATGGTTTATTAATTTATACAATTGACTGGGGACCTACAAATTTTTTCCATTGTCGGAGAACAAGGTACTGCATTTGTCAAGTCGGGCAAAGAACTTTTTCAACGCTGCAATAAATGCCTGCAACGTTAAGTCACAAACTATCACAATGTGAATAGCCTTAGTGGTCATGCAGACAAAAATAGCAACATAAACCTTATGAAGTGTACCCTTTCTTGATTTCTGTACCTAATAAGGAATGGTCCTGCAAAATCTACACCAGCATTTATAAATGAAGGATTTACCGTAACTTTCTTTGAGTAGGACTTCCCATTAATTGCTCTACTACCATAAGCTTGTTTTTCGTACAAAATTACGTAATTTTGTACCATTTTCCTTGCAAGGTTTCTGCCATTTATAGGCCAAAATTTTTGTCTTGTGCAATACGAGAAAGTTTTTGGTCCAATATGAAAATATTTTTGTGCAAATGTTCCATAATTTCAAGTAAGTTAGCTTACTTTTTGCAGCAAGGATAGTTTGGTGTTTTTTTCTGGTAACATATATCGGAATTTTAAAGACACCCTCCAATCCTGATGACATCGTTTGTATCACAGAAAGGATATAAGGAATTTATAGAACTTTTACCTGGAACGGGTTTTAAAGGCCTCATATTCCTCCCTAAAATCTTCTAATTGAATGAAACGAAAGTCTTCACAGGGGATCGTTCCATGACGTTTAGCATCTCTTGTTCTAATAACTTGCAGAAATCTGAAACAATAACTTATAATTCTAATTAGTCTAACATAGTTATTGGTAATATTAAGAATATGACCTAAAACTGAATTTTCTATTGTGACAGTTAAATTAATGTCCTCGGTTTGCTTCAGTTCCCGCGAGTACTCATTATTGTCCACAACATAATGAGTACTCGCGGGAACACAGATTCTGGAATACTAGTCTCATGTAATTGAGTGGATTCTTTAAGAAATGCTGGTCCAGTCCCCCACAGGTCTTTACTTATGAGGTCATCTGAAGCTAAGCCTCTTAATATCAGATCTGCTGGGTGCTCTCTTGAGGACACATGTCGCCACTGACAGATTGTAGTGAGCTCTTGTATGGCTGCAAATCGATTGCTAACAAATATTTTCAGCTCATAAGCCGAATTTTTTATCCAAGTCAAAACAATATTGGAGTTAGACCACAAAACTGTGGCACAATCCTTGATGGCTAGCCTTATTAACCTTCTGCATGACTTCAGCCAGCAGAAAGTTGATCAAAGTTCTTATCTAGGAACAATGATCTGTTTCACTGGAGCAATTTTGAATTTACTGCACAAAAGATAAACAGAAATAGTTCAATGTGGTAACTTGTACTGCCCATAACTAACTGCACCATAAACAGCAGTAGAAGTGTCAGCGAATCCGTGAATCGTAATATTTCCATCATTCCAACAATGTCTAGTTTTGGGAGAAGTGACACAAATTCTGTCTACCGTTCCAGAAGAGCAACTGGAAGCGTAGCATCGCAATCTACATTTAAGAACGTCAGTTATTTCATGAACAATTTTGCCTTTGTCACAACTGGACTAATAAATCCTTGAGAATCGAATATCCTCGCAATGTGTGACAATACACAGCGTTTAGTGTAAGTGTCTCTATGTTGAATTGTAACTTTATATGAAAGGCTAGATTGAGGTTTCCGCAATATTCTTAGAACCTTAACCGAACTAATTTTCTCAGAATCTTCGAAGAAATACTGTTCACTACTAGTGATACCTTGGAGCAGACTGTCATCGTTAGAATTCCATTTGTAAAGGGTCATACCTGCCCGTGCAAGTAACTGGACAAGCTGGATTAGTAATTGTCTTGTTGATTCCCGATCATTTGATCCCGTTAATACGTCATCTACATAAACATCCTAGCAGCATCTGGAAACGAAGTTTCTTCATCATTACATAACTGTTTAAGCTTTCTTATGGCAAGGTAGGGTGCGGCGACGGTTCCATTTGTCACAGTATTAAGCCTGAATGTGTTATCGGAAATGTCTAGACATTTCCTTCATAGAATTCTTTGTAAATCTCTTTGCTATGGATGGACTAATATTTGTCTATACATCTTGCATATATCTGCCAAAAAAAAACGTAAGCTTCCTAAACCGAAGCATTATAGAGTAAAGATCTTGCTGTGGAATTCTACCTAACATTTGCAGCTGATTGAAAGATGTACCTGTATGTGTAGGAGCTAAGGCATTGAAAATTATCCTCAACTTCATTGATTTGCTCTCAGGCCACAAGATTCCATGATGAGGCATGGAATATACAATCTGTGGGGTTCGATCCTCTGATACCTCCTCTATATGATTTAGATCCTTATATTCTCGCAAGAAGTCTTCATATAATGACTGCATTTGAGAAATGCACTCTAACCTTTTGCACAAAGATTCTAATTGCTTAAATGCGAGTAATTTTGATTCTCATAACATAGGGTCAGTTTTAAGGGGGATTTTTCATGATGTATTGGCTATCAAGTGCTCTAGAATGCCTTTTTATAGTGTTCTTCATACTCCATGTCTTCTGGACTTAAAATAGGACTTGTATTTTAAATTGGTTCAAATTCAAAAAATTCGTGAAGAGTTTCATCAATGTTAAATGATTTCTGTATCAATCCGCAATAAGGATTGTTGGTCGTGTTAAAAATGTCATTTGAACTACTAACATTAAAACCGAAAACACTATCTTTAAGAGTTAAGCAAGAGTTATTAAGATTTAGTTTTTTTTGTGATTTTAATACATCAAAAGTAATTCTACCCCAAGTAGATGATCGATTTTGCTAGGTCTGAAAGCTCTGACGGGGAAATGTTGACCTCAAGATCAACTCGTTACTCTTGAGTGTTGTTGGGTGACTGCTCGAAACTTTGGTTTCCATTTTTTTTCCGATTCCGAAAAGTCATGCAAAAGGGTTTCATGAGACATTGACTGGTAAATTTTATACTTATATTTAGAATCACAATAATTTATGCTTAGAACTATAGCATTTTAAACATAACTTGAATTTCTTAATTAAGAAATACCTTTCTTTCACACTAGCCTTTAAACATTCTGGGCCTTTAAAATTTGGTTTATATTGTGGTGAGTTATAAATTAAACACTACAATTTATTTCCTTTAGAGTCAACGAGAACACTTTTCATTTTATTGACCATTTTCGGCTTTAACTGAGATGCGTGAACGTTTTCCAAAAATTGACATCGTCCTTTTAAAAATTCAATAAATTCATCCCATCTGGGTAATTCGGATGTTGTAAGCGATATTTCGTAGAGCCTTCTTGATTCTGTATCTACCTTTTGTAAAACAACATTAATCAAAATATTAGCACTTAAATCATCTAATCCCAATTTAAAGATTTAAGAGCTCTAACGTGTTTAATCACTTTGTCTAGTAAACATCTTAATTCATTTGTTGATCCATACATGATTTTTTCTAAATTTATTAAACCCAAAATATTTGAATTAATATAAGCCTTTTATTATCGTAGCGCTCCTGTAACGCCTGAAAAAGCGAAGAAAAATTGTATTCTGTTTTTTGAATTTGTTGTGCAATTCCAGTTAAGTACGATTGCAAGTAAAATAATTTGTGAGCTTTATCTAAATGCTCATGAGAAGAAATCAACGTTTCAAACTGTGTTTTAAAATCCTACCAGTCCTCATAATGTCACCAAAAATTTTGGAAAAGGAGTGTTTGGTAATTTTACCTTTATGCCACCACAAAGTTCTTTTCATTAGCAAATGAATCAACATGTCATGTTTCATTTCTTAAGGAGGATTTTAATTTTAACAAACTTACCTCCAATTCTTCGATTTCTTCTTACATTTGATCAAGGATTTGTTCACTATCCGCTATATTGTTTTCTTCTAAGATGCCGTTGTATTGTAGACGCAATTCAATTAAATAATTTTTTTTTGCTTCTTGAACATTTCTAATTTTTACTTCAAAAGAAACTGCAACTTCATTCTTGACTTTATCACTTTTAACATAAGCTTCTAATCTTTCAATTTTTGCTTTCAAGTGCCTCGTCTGCGATTCAAGACTTTAAAGTCCGTCATGATGCGAAGTAATACCTTTTAACGATGCTTAACAATATGAGTTTGAAATTATTTGTGTATCCATAGGACGCTAACTCACCTACCGGTCGACTGACCAAAATGGTAGGACTTAAATAAAGATTCTTTCGATAACAAAACAATAACAAAGATTTAATTCAGCTCGATAGCTAGATATTGAACTAGGACTATACCACTACAAAAAAAATATAATTCTGAATCAAATTTTTTAGGGAGACACAAAAGCGTAGCAGGCTACCATAATTGGCACACTTTATCGCCTGACGAACAATTTTTCAAGGCGGCAACATAAATAAAAGCAAAAAAAGAAAAAAAAATATTTTATTAAACTTTTTCCATTCCTTTTAAAATCAAAATAAAGTGTATGGTTCGAAATTCATGTGATTTTTAACTTTGATTTTTGCATTTTTTGCGAGAAAATCTGTTAAAAGAATAACCGCAAAAGAATATAGGTTGTTAGCTTCCCTTAGTTAAAAAAAAAAGACATTAATGTACCTCACTGATTTCTTTTGCAGTTTTCGAAGGAATTTAAGACTTAGTTTCTTCGATACAAAAACTTAAATATGCTAAAGTAATATTGTAGGAAAAAAGGAACATTGAATAAGGATTAATGTAAAAACACAACTAAAATTAAATTTTTAACTTTTCAATGAGACAATTTTTAAATTTAGACTTATATATAGTTCATTTATTGCTTAAAATATAAAATATATTAACTATTAGAAAATGATGGTTAATATGATAATTTTTATCACAAAAGATAAATAGTATAATTAAAATAACTGTATAAAGGTGTTAACATTACACATAAAAAGAAACAAAAAAAGATCTAGTAATAATTATATGCATTAAAGTACATTAAGTATGAGGTAGTAATATAAATAAAATATTTTGTACTTAAAATATTGCTACGATTTAGTAAATGTAGCCAATAAATTTTCTATTTCACATAAATTGTAATGACATTCATAATTCCAGTAAATAAAAAAATTCTAAATCTTTGTGAAAACAATTTTTATTTTAGTAAAAAAGTAAAATAAAAAATAATTTTTTTTAATTTAATGCTATTAAAATTAAAATACAATAAAATGCTATTAAATTACAATTTATCAAGTATTTTATTAAATATAATAAATCAGTGTGTAGTTATTTTAAAAAGGTGTATAAAGAAACAATTTTAAATTGACTTAAAATTTATTAATATTTTAATGTTATTAAGTAAGTCAAGTAATCATAATCATGAAAAAATTAAAACCTTTTACTTAAATATAGTAAAATAAATTAAATGATTTTATGTCAGAAATTTCAAAAATTAAATTGTCATCTCCTATTATAGTGTGCAATATTTTTGGTGAGGCTTATATAGATATGCAGATAAGCTTAGAAAAAAATCATTTTTTTATTTTAGGAATGTAATAAAAAATATATTCTCATATATTCATGCAAATAAATTTTGGAAATGAAATATTAAATAAATGTATGTTAAAATGAGGTATAAAAAGGTCTACTAATTACTATATTAATTATTATTGTACATTTTTGTGTTTTCTCATAATAAAATTCAGTAATTACTGTATTGTAGTCTAAATAAATTTGACAAGATATATTAATTTACAGTTGTTAATTTTATTAATTATTATTTATTTCTTTTCAAAAAACTTTCATTGATTGATATCAATGTTTATTTTGTTAATTTATCAAAGTTTACGTTCTTCAAACACCATTATGTGATGACTTCATTATACATCCCACCAGTCTTCGTTTTAACCTCAACAACAGAGCACTAATGTCATTTTTGAGTGATTGATAAGTACTTATTTCTGGACAATCTAGCCTCAAAGAAGAAAACATAAATAACAGTTTCATTTAAGAAGAAATTGTTTGAATACGTTTTATATATTTTGTTAAAAATTCTTTGAACCTATTGTTGCCTAGAGATGATTATCAAATTCAATTTACGTTATACATAAGCACAGAACATGACTTTTCAAATGAAAAAAAGAATTACGAGATAATTGCTCTACAAAGCACTAAATAATAAACAATGGATAAATGTTTTAATGATAATAGAAGTAAAACACTCTCATGTAAAGTTACTAATATATACTACTGTATTACAATACTTTTCTGATAAAAATAATCCATATTCATAAATTTTCTGGATAACAATGCAAAAAGTTAGAGTAGATTTACATATTTTCATTTTTTAAGAACGATACATTAATAAATATTCACTTTCATTGAAAACTGATTTTAAATGTGTCACCTAAATAAAATAAATAGCATATAACATTTTTTATATATACATACACACACGCACAAATATATATATATATATATATATATATATATATATATATATATATATATATATATATATATATATATATATATATATATATATATATTTATATATTTATATATATATATATATATATATATATATATATATATATATATATATATATATATATATATATATATATATATATATATATATATATATATATATATATATATATATATATATATATATATATATATATATATATATATATATATATATATATATATATATATAAAGTAGAACATATAATAGACAAATTCATGGATTTAAATTAAGAAAAATCTAAGGCTAATACACATATCTGAATCGATGAATATACACATTTATAAAGTAGCATACAAATAAAAATTAGACTGCTACTCGAAATTAATCTTGTCGGAGATTTCAACTACTGTTATTTGAATTTTAGCATCCATATTTTCAATACATCATTGACACTGAGAGCGCATTGAAAATGCAAAACAAGAGAGTGTCTAGAATATTAAAACAGGAGCAGATCGTGGTTCCTATTCAAATCAGTTTTTATCTTTGAGCTGTTGTAAGCGTTGTGTTCATTTGTATATAAAATACTGATATAGTGACCGAATCTGCGTTATTGACAGTCACAAAGTTAACAAACTTTACCCTCACTCTCTCATTCAGGAAATACATCAAACTTTTGTCAGTTGAAGTCCTGTTGTTGCCTTGGACAGCTGTATCAGGATATTTAAATTTTATTGGTAAAATCATACTTTACTCTACTGTTTATATTTGATCGCAAGATATCGTAATATATTTGGCCAACATCGCCATCTAAATATTCACGTACCAGAATATAACAGAATAAGTATACCAGGAAGGCATAACAGATAACACCAGATTAAACAAAAACTGTCTGTATGCTTGTAATAAACTCGTGTACAATGACAACATCTGAATTCCATATTTTTCTTGATCCCCACCAAGCTTATTTAAGTGTGATCCATACTAAGTATTAGGATTTTCTAGGAAAAGAAAAAATAAACATCTTTTCTTGTAAGGTTAGAATTAAAAAATATTGATAATTTGCTTCTTTCAACATATTTATTATATTGTATGATATATCTTTTATTCATAGGTTTTCAATTATACTAAAGCTGTATAACTACATTTTACAAGTACAACACGTATCCAAAATAATTCTTCATATCCACCATAATTGCGTAAAGTAAACGCTTAGACAATAGCTGGAATTTCTAATTTATTTTTGTTAAATATTTATGAATTGTATATTTTAGTGCATCGTCTCAAATTATTTTCGTCTAAATTTTAGGAGCATCGACGGCAACTATATTTCCACATCATAACATATACTATTTCAGTCGTGTCGATGATTCCCGCTCTCATCATATTTTCCGTCTACAAGTGAGTACTTGTTAAATTTTAGTTTTAAACTTTATTTTTTACTCCTCAGAACTTTTTTATCTTTATTCAAGCATTTTTTACGTAAAAAATAAATTTCTGAAGTATATACTTTCCCATTAAACATTTATTTATATAACATTCTTCAGTATCATAAGTTCACTGTAATTTTTAAATTTAATAATGATGATGCAAGGTAAAAAGAGTTGAGTTTAATTTCCTATTCTATATTAATTATATTCCACCAAACAAAACTAAATTGAGTTCTTTATCATCTAAACATAAGCTACTTCTACAGCAAATTCGAGAAATTAATTATTTTAAAATAAATTTAAATTGTTCATATTTTTATTAAATCTATCATCTTAATTAAGAAAAGTATTATATATTTTATACATTTTTAAAATTATTTTAGAGCCAATATTAATATAGGTACTTTTAATTATTGCCATGAATACTCTATATACTGCACACAAAATACTATATACATTACACGATACTTACAAAATTTAACTGTGAAAAAGTTACGTCTTAAATATTTATTAGCATTTCTTGTAAATATTTCTTGTATTTTTTAACATTAGAAAAATGTTTAAAACTATTTGCAATATTTGCTTAATTAACCACATATTTTCTTCCCTAAAATTCTTAAGAAATTGCTTGGCAACTGTTCATTCATACTGGAAAAGAATTCTGTATATATAATGGCATTAGTTACGTCAAAACTTACATTTATAAACACGCTTGCCTCAACAAATAATATTTTGAATATTAATCAAAAATTATTGTTCTAATTTTGTAAAATCACTAACAATATTATTAATAATATTTTTATTAATATTAAAATGCCTCAGTACAAATATAAAAGAAAATATTTAACTGAAAACAACGATGGGATATATAACACTTTTAAACTAAACTTTATGAGAATATTTTGCAATGCATAGATATATGTATAGATAAACATATTATGATTTATTAAATGTAGGATTATGAAATGATTTTATAATTTTCAAAATTTATAGAAATACTTTTATTAACTTTTCATAAAATGAAATGATTTAAAAAATCGAAATTTTTCGACTACACTTATAGTAATTTATTTGTTTGTATAAGCATTTTTCATAGCATATAAGGGTTTTACAGCCAGGAAAATCAGTTCAGTTTTTCCTTTAAAACTTGAGAGAAAACGATTACAATATTGCAACAGTAGGATTGAGAATATATTGATATATAACCTATTTAAGAAGGACACGAATATTTAGAAAACATTTGCGTTACTTTTGATGGAAATGCATACAAATTATGTATAATTTCTGTAATTAAAGTGTAATTTCAAATACATATGTCATAGGCATCACATCACTTTGTGGAACGAAAAACAACAAAAGTATAAAGATTACAAGTGAGACATTTTGTATTCATGACGTCATGCTATTAATTTCCTTGACAAACTCAATGTATGAGCCATACGTAAACACTCATTTCTACAAATTGAGTCATTCCTCAAGATATCAAATTCCTTGTTACATATATGGTAGTATCATGATTTTTCAGTGATGGTGCATCGTGAAATATAGCTAAAATTTTATGTACATACTTTGAAACGTAACGAAAATATTTTAAAGGTATAGCGAAACACTGTAATATAATTTGATTCATGAAAACATTTCTCATGATTAAATCATTTTTAAGGCATTTTAAAGTATATAAAACTACCTTGACAAAAATGCAAATCAGAAGATAATTGATGTTATATTTTAAAAATATATTAATACATATTTTGACCCAAAATCTCAACGCCGCAAAGTATACATTATCCAGTAATTGTGTTTGCATACTTAGATTTGTAAGGTTTTCTGGGCCAATCAGCATTTAAGCACTTGACATGGTGAGATAATGGAAATGCAAATTACGCGAGTGGCAGTGAGTTTCTAGAATTACCTAAAACTTGTCAAACTTTTTCGATTGCAGGCAGCTTCAAGTGCATCGCATCTCGATGCACAAGAACTTATTCCTCTCCCTCTTCTGCAAGGGCCTCGTGATGGTGCTGTTCAAGTTCATTGTTGTCATGGATGAGTTCAATAGATCTCCCACTTATGTGACTATTATGGCGGGAAACAGCGTAAGAGCAAAATTTAATTGCATTTCTTTCTGTAAAAGAGCTTTTATATTACCTAAGCAACGCTTAAAATTATTTTTGCTCCTTGTTGCTAGCATGGAACAATATTTTAACCTTTTATCATTATTATATATTATTATGTAGACGTATATTATTATGTAGATATATTATTGTGTATCTTTTATATTATTATGTGGACGAAATATCTATTGTAAATCTTTCAAGTTTTAGTCATTTTAAGAGTTTTCGCCTAAGAAATCTATATTCTTGAGAGTAAGAAATATTACGTAATGCTCATTTCTTTTAAGTTATGCATATTTATCTTGATTTAAGGATTTTTAATCAACTAATTCTTTTACTTAGTTTAAAAAATCTAATTAATTTTTTATATGAATTTTTCATCAAAGGAGGATAACTATTTTAATTTTGTAAGAAAAAAACACTATTTTTAATTTATATGCATAAGACCCCACTACATGCAATCATGTATTTTTGCATTTTTGCTGACGAAATTAAACAAATTTATTTAGAAAGATATTAAAATGTTTACAGCAGAAGCTGATTTTCGCCTTTGTTCTTATCTATTAAATCTTCAGTTTATGACGTGAAATAATAAAACAGCTACAGGTTTTAAATTAGAAGGAAATAAATCCATGCTTTATTTATAATGTCGTATATAAATAATACAAAATGATTTTAGTTATAATTTTTGCCAAAAATAATTTATTTAGTTAATTTAAGCAAAATATTTGCATATTTTCATTAATATCAGTTTACTTAGAAATAAACATTAATTTGTTTAATATTAAAAGGTAAACACATCTTAAAATAAATATCACAATTTGTGTTTTAGTTAATTCATTTCTTTTACAATATATTATTCAAATTTTAAAAAAATATTCAGAACCCTCTTAAAATTTATTTTGAAACCTACAATTGTGTGATTTTCAAAATTGCACATGTGTTTGACTAGCAAGTCGAAATTGAATGCGTAAAGCATTTTTAACTCTCTTTAAGCCAAAAATCCTGATATTTGTTATCTATCGATAAAAAAGTTTTTGTAATTTGAAAAAAGTAAAATAAGGCAAAAGAATAATTAAAAATACAGTAAAACTAATTTAACGTTAATTCATACCACTTTTGGAATACATTTTAAGAACAAGAAGATTGAATGAAAAGGTAAAAACTGCTACTTTTTTACAAATATTTACATTCGTTTAAAATATTTTAAATTTTATTTTAGAGAAAAAAGAAGATTGTTTGTTCATAATACTGAAATATTATAGCTTAAATTAGGTTAAGAGTAAATTGTCATACGAAAATATCAAAGTCAATTGAAATTTTAATAAAACAGAATGATTGATTTTTCTTATGGTTAAAACAACATAATATGCAATATCGGCATCAGTAAGCTGAACTTTATCTGTATTTTGTCAAACAGAAAAATTCTCTTATTAATTTATGTAGGATAATTTATAGTTTCATTAAAAAGGTTTAAAAACTAAATTATAATTTTTAAAAGTTAAATGTTAAACAGAAGTCTATAACGCAGTAAATCTCACTTTAGAGTGATGAACTTGAGCAAATTGAGATATATTCAACAAGTATTCTTGTGCTCATATTATTAACTCATTCTGACAGAAAAATTTTAGTATACCAAGGCATTTAATTCAATGAAGATGTGAGGTTTTGGAAACCTTGAAAAGGATAAAGTTAGGGGTACCTGAACTTACAACATAAAATTTTACATAATTGTTTTTTTCGTAAACATCATCTAAAAATTATTCATTAGAAGCACAGTCATTGAAAACATTAGAAATTTTTTTAACTCTTACTTCAATAAAATTAGTTGTTATGGTGCAATAAATATTCATATTCATGAATATGCAAACCAAATGTTTTTCTTTCTAAAGACATCACTAAAAAGTAGGTAAATCTTATTAGCTTTTCTTTTTAATAATTTTTCAAGAAATAAAATATGTTATAATATTTAATAAATCTAAATTTTCTATTCATCTATATTTAAAATCATTAAAAAGATATAGTTTTAATATGTCCTTTGATTTAATTCTTATAAAATAAATGAGGTAGTATTTTTCTACTTTTAAAAGAAACGGTTTGAAAAGTTACTTTTTCATCTTTTCAACAATCATTAGACGATTTCAAATTGCTTTTGTTGTGCTTTGAGATTTTTATTGATTATTTTAATAATGATTACGCTTACATGATGCCACAGATAATTATTGTATAAATAGTGCACCATAGCTAACTTTATCTGGTTGTTATACATACTTACATACACACATATACATACATATATATATATATATATATATATATATATATATATATATATATATATATATATATATATATATATATATATATATATATATATATATATATATATATATATATATATATATATATATATATATATATATATATATATATATATATATATATATATATATATATATATATATATATATATATATATATATATATATATATATATATATATATATATATATATATATATATATATATATATATATATATATATATATATATATATATATATATATATATATATATATATATATATATATATATATATATATATATATATATATATATATATATATATATATATATATATATATATATATATATATATATATATATATATATATATATATATATATATATATATATATATACATATATATATATATATATATATACATATATATATATATATATATATATATATATATATATATATATATATATATATATATATATATATATATATATATATATATATATATATATATATATATATATATATATATATATGTATATATGTATATATATATATATGTATATATATATATATATATATATATATGTATATATATATATATATATATATATATATATATATATATATATATGTATATATATATGTATATATATATATATATATATATATATATATATATATAATATATATATATATATATATATATATATATATATATATATATATATATATATGTATATATATGAAAGTCTTTATGATAGTAAATTAACAGCAGAAAAACAAAATGAATATCGACTAAAATTGCACCGCTGTAAAATCATTTTACGCACGCAAAACTTAGATTACCTTATCGAAAATTAGATTATTTTATGGAATTTTTGAAAAAGAAATCAAAATTTTTTATCCTTGCTTATGTATGCCAAAAAATTTATTTCTTTAAATGTATTCATTGCTTTACAAATGTATTTGGTTTATGATAAAATTAGGCAAATATATATATCTAAAATTAATGCACTTTATTTATTCAAACATATTAGTCACTTATTTTAAAAATGTTACCTCAAATAGGCATCCCCAACGTACATTTTAAAGAAATGAGTACTCAATCAAAGTTTATCTATTATGATCCTTTCTTTTTGTTTAATGTTTTAATTTTGTTAACATTTGCAAAGATAATTAAAAATTTAAAAGTATTCGATAGAGCATTAAAATATTTCAGAATATGAAACAATGATTTTCAAAATTTAAAAGCAAGAAGTATTTATTTGAATAAAAAAAATCGTGAGTTTCTGTATTTATCATAAAACATTTTCCCATAAATAAGTAAAAGAAAATGAAATAAACCTTATGGAATGTTGAATATGCTCAAAAGGATATTCTACAAATTATCTAATATGCTATAAACAAAGGATCATAAATGCATTTAAAACTATAACTCACATAACAAAGCATTTATGAATATCCTTATAATAATAGCTGCTTCAAATCCTTTGCTTATTCTATAATATATCCTTATTAATGAGGGAAATCTTATGAAAATATAAGTTTGAATGACAGTAGGTTATTTTTTAAAGAATATATACATGTTTATATACATTTCTGTGGTAGCGATAACCATATGTAATATTTTTTAACAAATATCCTTTAAATATTTTTGAAATGCTTCATGCGTAAGGTGAATTATTATAAAGCTAAATTGAGACTAAAATATTCACTAAAAAATAAATGACTTTAATTTTATATCGTATATTAAATTTTGTATCTTTCAAACGTAAAAAACTGTTTTTCAATTTCAAAAAAAAAAAAATGTCAGCTGTTAAGCTCTAAGGCAAAATAATCAGTAATGTGAGTAAAATGCTTGTTTGATATTACCAAGCAATCGTTAAATCAATAATAAAACTATAAATACTAATGTTTATATGGAGTATTTTTAAAGTAGCTTTTAAATAAAAATTAAAAAATTTTTTATTTGATTATTTGTATTCAATATTAAAGTGTTTGGTAAATTAATGTTTTTTCGCAATATAATAGAAATTGATTTCTATACAATGCATTTATCAAAGTATCTTTGCCGCTACAAATAAATTAACAGTAAACAAAAAAATTGGATTAAATTTATGAAAATATATTGATTGTGTAATAAACTTAAGTATTAGGTAGCACTTAAGTCTAATTTAGAAGTCTCACTTATAACAATCAATCCATATTAAAATTTTTATGGTATGCAATTTAATTCTTGAAGCAGAATATTTTCATTAACAAATGCCCTATATTAAATGAATTAAATTAAGAATTGAGAAAAGATAATCTATATCTCAGTTTACTATAATTCAGCTTTAATTAAAATAATTATGTAAATATATAATGTTGCATGCTCATTATGCTTACAATACGATGATAAAAATGTTAACACCAGTAATCAGGTTGTTAAGAATATTTCAAATGACTTTATGGTAGGAGTTTTAATATGATGACTTATAAAAAATTTAATCTTTTTCATGATGAAAAATATTCTCTACTGTTCAAAAATCTTAAATGACAATGCTCTTTCTCAAAATCTAAATTCAAATGAAATTTATTTTGTCGACAAATTCATGAGGTCAATATTTTTATATACTTGAAAGAAATTAAAAATGTTCGTGTATTTTTTCAGGTATTTTTTAAGCCCTATTTTGCGTATTGAATGCCTTATAATGTAAGGAAATTATGTGAAAAATTAGGGAGTTGCTATGAGAACTGCACTTTAATGATTTTAAAGCAAATACTTATTAGGACCAACTTTTCCGAGGTCTCTAAGAACTAAGGGATAGTTTATTTGGAAATTTTTAATACCGAAGATACTCTTGATATAGCCAAGCCACTCCGGATCATATCCTTGAGTGCTTGGGACTCGATAAAGAAGATCTTCTGGAGCGACCATTATTGGTCATTGATTTCCTGAGAGTGTGCAATGTCATAGACTTGGTCTAGCGCTGCTAGAAAACAGGGATCAGCAACAACAACAACAACACTCTTGATATCATTTCACTTGAATTTGTATGCTATTTAAGGATAGAATTTTAAAAAAGCAAAATTATAAAAGCCAGTAAATTCAAGTTATGAATAATGAATATAACAAAGTGTACCTTGAATATTACTTAATTAAAATATTATTTAATTACAGGTGTAAAGTAAATTATTAAAATTTTTTTTAAAAATCAGAAAGGAGTCATTCTACCATATCTTAGCTTCTTTAGAAAACTTTTGAAATTCATGACTCTCGTTCCCTTTATTGCACAATGTTACCATAGGCAAAATTCCTTTTCAAATGTTAAAAAATAAATTTAAATCAAGATAAAATTTTAATTAATAAAAAGTAGTAAGAATTTAGTCCTATACTTAGTTTAAGAGAAAAAAGAACAAGAATATTTTTGATAATAAAATTATTTTTCTTCGTAAAACAATTGAAGGGTATATGTAGCTATTGTGGAATTATTAATATTAGATACAACAAAAATCTTCGTTTGTTTTTAGGATAAAATAAAATTAAATTTTTATATCGTGAATAAACTTTATTGAATAACGTAATTGACATAATTTATGACTTCTTGTCCAACACGACGGAAACTTGCAAATTGCATTTTAAAATATAATTCCTTATCCTTGGAAGCGAAATATTTAATTAATGCTTGTTTGATATTCTTCATTTTTGCAAAACCATTTTGTAGAAACTAACGCACTTATTTATGAAAGGTACGAGAATTATGTTGGATGCAGTAGAATTTTCCTGCCTAGCCATGTAAATTTCTGACGAGTCTTTAAAGAAATACAGGCTCTGGCATTGTCATGAAGTATTATAATTTTCTTCCTATATAACATTGGTGTCATTTTTGTTTGGAGTAATTCTTTAATTAACAATTATTGACAACAAAACTCAAATTTACATGATTTGAACTTTTTGTTGGATTTTAACATTAAAATATGGTTTTTGAATGTCCAATAATGTAGACAGCATTCGTTTATTCAGATTCATTTTCATTTTATATGTGGAGGACCTACAATATTCTTTTTTTTCTTGTCATATTTTCAATAGATAAATCATTTTTTTTATATTCAAGAATCTACTTGATTTAATTTATTATTGCGTGTTTATGTATTTATCATTCAAATTCTAATAAAGTTTTCCATTAGTTACATTTTTTGAATACATCCACACCACTTTTTCTTACAAAAAAAAACATAGCCTTGACAACATCGTCTCGTTGGTCAAAGAGATTCCCTGTTTATCAGAGTGCTCGAAATCACTTTATTGAAATTTATTCAATAAATTTCAACACCTTGTTGTTGCACTTCTTCCCAATTAAATTTTGCGCAAGATACTTTAGCGTAAAGGAACTTGCGGGGATTTTGTGTAAAAAAGACTGTAATACCATCGCTGACGAATAATGGTACATGGTCAATATGAATAAAGATTACACCACAAAATTAAACAATCTTTAATCAGAAGTAAGAGCTGAAGGGCATGCCACAGGATATGTGTACATATTACAAGAATATTATATACAGCACGACAATGCAGTTACAATTACAGTTTCCAGTCAAGTAATTTTCTGTGCCGCCAAATTGGCGCGCTAAGTTAGGAGTTGCGGTGATGCATAACATGGCCAACGCAATATCTTTTTCTCAGTGTGAAGATTAATTTTGGACAGTACTTTAGATGCTATAAAGTGCACACCTCCTACCGATGGAGTTCATTGTTTTTTGTTCGATGTGTAGTCTTAGGAGGTAAGTCTTTTGTGTTGGTCTCGCTGTTTGGTTGTGAAACATTCCGTTGACTACTGAAGGGTCTGATGGCTACACTTCGCACAAGATGTATGCTGGATTCACTCTGTCCACCAACATAAGACCCTATTGTTGTTCTTTAGTATTTTAAGCATTTTTTTGATTTATCAAGCACCGGGAATGGCCCATCATAAGGTGGTTTTAGTGGAGGTTGTACCGCATCATGCCGTTTGAAGAAGTGAGTGCTTTCTTTCAGATCCTGTGGCATGAATATTTTGTCTTTACTACCATGGTTTCTGGTTTTTGGTGGCGAAAATGTGTTTAGCATGTCTCTTTCACGCAATTCACAAAATCTGCATCGTTCATATCCGTCTTGCTGAAAACAAAACTTCACCCGGAAACCTGAAAGGACTGCTGTACACTAGCTCTGCCATTTATGCTTTGATTTTTTTGTGAAATGTGGCATGTGAACCCAGTAGTGCCGTTGGTACGGCATTTGCCAACGCTTGGTGAATCGAGGGTCAGTCAACTAAGCCTTAAGAACAGATTTCATGGTTCTATACCAATTTTCCACGAAGCCATTTGACTTGGGGTGGTAGGCAGTGGTTTGGATATATTCGATACCCAACAGATGTGCTAGAGTTCGAAACAAATGAGATTAAAATTTTTTGCACTGATAAGAAGTCAGTACACTGGTACAAAAAACGAGCTACCCATTTAACATAAAAGTTTTTAGAAACTGTCCCATCGGTTATACTGGAAACAGGACACGCCTCCACCTAACGGATATATCTATTAATCATTGTTAAATAGCCTTTGGAAAGGCTTGGGTATGGCCCAATGAGGACGATGTGAATGCAATTGTAGCTTTTATAAGATAGCTGTATTTTGTCTGTTGGACTAACAGTACACTGGTGAATCTTTGTTCTTTGGCAAGGGATGCACGAGCACGCGTGCACTTAAGTTTCATCATCTTTATGTATGGCCCTACAAAACGTCAAGACTTTCACTTTCGCTTTAGAAACTGGGTGAGCTAAATTATGTAAATTGTTGAATTCAATTTTTCGAAATTCCCATGGAAAATGTAGGAGGATATTTTTTATTTAAAATATCACACAAAAGTTGCACTTCAGCGTCGGGTAAAATCATATTTGGGAATTTTAAACTGGTGTTTTATTGAAGTCAACAGAATCATTGCTTTCAGCTTTCGCCAAATCAGTGTTATTCAACACAGTCAGGAATTCCAATGCAGTAATCTTCAATAATATATTAGCTGGCATGCTGTCGGAAACTTTAACATACCTAATATCAATATTACACTCTTCGATTTCCGATTAGGAACAAGTGTTTTAATGGACGGGGAGTGCACTTATCCAGATTTTCTTTGAACACAAATGTTAAGGGTCTAAGGTCTGTATTGATAATAAAGTGTCGACCTTCTAACGTATGTTTGAAGTTCTTTATAGCTGCGTATATTGCATAAAGCTCCCTATCAAAAGTTTACCATTTTTGCTAAGCCGGTGTAAGTTTAGCTGAAAAGAATACTAGCAGTTCATACTCCGATGCATATATTATCCTTTTGCATTGGTTTAACTTTTCTCGTTTCGTCATATCACTGGCATCGCAGAAAAGCATTGATTGTACCCCAGGATCCGATCAGCTAACAAAGCAGCATTCACCACTTATTGCTTACATAGTTCGAATGTGGCAACTTGTTCAGTACTCCATTTTAATGTGTTATTTTTATTTTTATTATTTTTAAGCATTTCATTTAATGGGACCATTGTATGTGAAACATTTATATTTCTTGCTATTTTTATGTCATCAAGATATGTGAATACAAAGTCAAATCAGCACATGACTTCGTCAATAAACCTTTGGATAGCTTGAGATGCACCGGCCACATAACATAAGATGTACATAAAAGTTCAAATTACCCAAAAGATGTAGTGACTGCTGTTTTGTGGTCGTCGTCTAATTGGGCGGGCATTTGGTGATAAGCTTTTAAGAAATCAGTTTTTGAAAAAATATTAATTTATTATGTAGCTGATTCGAAAAATATTGAATACGAAGAGTGGATACTTACCAAGAATAGTAATTTTATTAAGGGCTCTGTAGACGTCATTCGGGAGAAATTCTTTACCTGGTGCTTTGAATACAAAATACAGGGGAGACGACAAATTTGACTTGCTAGATCTACGTATGTCTTGCTCTAATATAGATTCAAACTTTTGTTTTATTATTGCAAATTTTGTAGGATGTAAACTTGCTTGGTAAATATAGGCTAACGTTAGTTGTAATACGATGTGTTGTATAATGCTTAGTTATTCGCTTAGAGAGGTATGGGTGAAGCATATCATTGTATTTTTCCAAGATCTGCTCAAGCGAGAAAGTATCCTTAATTAAAGTTACTCGGAATACATAGCGAACGGTTTTATCTCGTACAGCTAAATTAGTTTGACTATCCCTATAGTATGCATATTTCAAATCAATAAGTAAACTAAAATACTTAAGAAAATCCACACACCAATAATGGGTTTATATACATCAGTAATTAAAATGCCAATAAAAATTTCTGAGTAAAGTCAAACTTAAAGTAAGTAATAACTCCTTAAGTTTTAATTGAAGAGCCGCTAGCTAAATATAAATATTAAAGTTATTACTGTTTTTTGGAAAGTTGCATTTTGATTGCGGTATAACACAATCATCGCTACTACTGTCGACCAGATAAGTTAAATTTGTAATTGAGTCTAATATAAAAGGCAAATTTTGTTACTTATTTTAGAATAGTATTGCTGCAGATCATGAGATTTCGTTATTCGTTTCCTGATTTTGTAGATGAACAAGAAAATTTGCAACTTTTAGCAGCAACTTTTAGCAGCGAACCAAATTCGAAATGATACCAACAATGGTATATACATACATAAGTACATACATACATACATAAATGTGTGGGGAGACCTTGGACTGTACTTCAAGGTTAACGGGTGCCGTCTCTCAAACACCAAGTGTGAAAGTTGTAAGTTATGTGGCAAAAGTCGAATCGAAATCCATACGGCACTGGATTTTCATTAGTGTCTTCGATCAAACCGAGTTCTTGACACAAGAAATTTCCTTCGAACGAAGCCCTCCATGTTAATGACCATGAACATCGTATCCATTTTTTATTTCCTTTGTCGTTGGAGATCTTCCTCTTTATTATACGAAACCGGCTCTTTGAATAAAGCAAAACGTTTGATAGCCAAGATTTGTGAGAACTTGGTTTATTGGGAAATCCAGAGAAAAAAAAATTGTGGCTCATTCTCCAGTGGTCCTGAAACTCAAGCTCGAACAAAATGCAAACTCTTCTTAAGCCCAAAGTTTAAAATTTGGAAATAAAAAATACGAAATATGAAACAGGAAATATATTTCATACCTGTACTTTATCTTTTCTGAACAAGATGAAAGAACATCCGGTCGGATGAGTGACGGATTTCGGCTTGACAGGACCCACGCAATGCTGGTGATATTTTCTTTACAAGTAAGTGAATTCTTGATTACATGACCTGCAATTGTTTGGTTTTGCCTAATTTAATATTTCGTGATACAAGAAAAATCCATTCAGATTTAATTTGAATGCGGCGTAAACTTATTTTGTCCTTTTCAAAGGTCCGTTTTTACCGATGTGAACAAAATTCGAAAGGTTACCGATGCACACACATTTTTAGACCGACTGTAGGCGAAGATTATATATAGCCTTGACAATACAATTACAATACAGTTTCCAGTCAAATAATTTTCATATAATTTTCATCATATTTTCATATAATGTTAAATAAAGCTTCAATTTTCGTGCTGCCATGCTGGCATGCCAAGTCGGTAGTTGCAGTGCATGCATCGCAAACTTTGTCAGTATCTGTGGATAAGCGATGTTATCTAAAACTATTAGTTTAAATTACCTAGGATCATTAGGTTCTTATTTGATCTAATTTATACAATTAAGATTAATTGAATTTTATGTAATTGATTTTAGTAGTTCATTTCTTGGTCTCAGGACACACATATTCATTGGTAAATTAAAGAGGGTCAAAATGGCGCATACTTCTTGAAATTTTTTCTTATGAAAATGGGCAGAGTTTCTAACAAATCTAATGTACACCATCGCGTCATTAGTATTATGTGTTTAATTCGTTTTACATCGTTAAAATTATAGTGTAATGTTTTTCAGTATGATTTATAAGAATCTGCTATTTATAAGAAATTTATTTTGTGTTCTACTCTGACTTTAGTTATAAATATATTGGTCCTTAAAATAATTTAAGACGAGAGTTTTAAATTTGTTATCAAAAAAACAAATACATTTACGACAAATGTCAGAATAAACTTTCAAAGTTTATCACTTTCAGTAAATTTAAGTGAAAATACTAAATGGAAAAATAAATGAATAGGTTTAAAAGTAATTTGAAACTTACATATGAATCTTTGTATTTGATATCATAATATAAAACATTTATTAAACAGTATTTTCTGAATTTAAAATATTTAATTAAAATAATTCCTTAAAGAAACCCACATTTTATAAAGAAAAAGTATTTCATAAGTCCTTTAAGATGAAGCAAGTATTTGTGAGCAAACATTTATATAGAATAATGAGAAGGGTTTCAGTAAATACTTTTCCAAGTACTTAGGTATAGTTATCAATAAGACCTATAGTTATCACAATTTAAATGTATATTATTAAAATGAACAATTGCATATTATGAAGACCTATGGAATTTTTACTAAGAGAAGCTGATTTTTAATTAATCTTTAAGCAATATAATTCAGAACAAAATAATCGGTTTTGAAATTTTGAAGACTTTTGTTATTTATTTTATTTGCTATAACATAGTTTGTATTCTTCGCCTCAGAATATTCTTTTACTTTATTACTTTATACTGATATGCATTATTATCATTCTTGCATTGATTTCATTTATGAATATATTTTCTTAATACTGTAAGTAGCTTGTTTCATTTTTGGTTTTTAGATGAAGATGATACAGACTTTTTTTTATTTTTTAACTTTATTTTGCATTTTTATGTAAAGCTTTTTATGCCTTAACTAGATTAAATTCATGTGTCCATTTTATGGCATGATCTATTTCCAGACTTTGCTTAACAAATTAGAGGTATAAGAGCTTTCAATTTAGTTCATTATTTTAATTGGGTGCTTTAATGAGGCTTTTGAGGAAGATCTGGTTGCCACAGATTTACCAGAAAGTTCTTTAATCTCATGCTTCTATTTACTTTAACGCTATCTCATTTTGACATATTTATGAGCTTTAAAGCACGAATGGTTTTGTTAACCACAATCTTATTTATTTAATATGATTTATGTTAATCTTTATTCAAAGATAATGCATACCTAAATTTGCTTTATTTTTTCAGCTTCAATTTACTCTGTTATTTTGATCTAAATTGTTACCAGTTAAATTCCTCTTAGAATTTTTTAATTAAATTTCTTTCATACTTAACTTAGTAATTTTGAAATCTTGACTATTTGTAAGCTCCAAATAATTATCAATAATATTGCACTTATTTTTAATTCAGAATTTAAGCACAAAACTTGAGAGAACATAATTATTCTTTATTCCATTGCAGCAACGTTTTAGAAGTAC
This sequence comes from Latrodectus hesperus, assembly GCA_037975125.1. Taxonomy (NCBI): domain Eukaryota; kingdom Metazoa; phylum Arthropoda; class Arachnida; order Araneae; family Theridiidae; genus Latrodectus; species Latrodectus hesperus. Next base: position 113,024,816 of record CM075851.1, read on the forward strand.
TTATGCTTTTCTTTAAACGGGCCACTCAGAAATGGATTATGATATCGATATTAGAAATCCCAATTTCAATTTATATACTGAGTGTAGAAAATTTAATAATAATAAGAATTTTTAAGTATTTTATACCGCATATATTTTTTTTAATTTATCTACCAGTGAGATCTCATTTAGCGGTGTAAGAGCTTATTAGGCAAATCTAAATAAAAATTAAGCTCCATTATATTTCCTAATAGTACAATTTCTTCTCCACCCTTCACTTAGTAATATATAAAAATTTTTGGGTTTTGAAATATCTATGTAATAAAAGTATTCCTTGCTTAGCATATGCATTTTAAAAAATGCACCTTTAATTTTGTATATAAAATTGAGCTAGTTTGCATGAAATTATTCTATAATATCAATTATCTTCAATATATTTCCTTATAGGTTCCTTGCCGAATATTATTCATCCTCACAAAATATTTTAAAATGACTAACTACATGTGGATGTTCTGCGAAGGATATTACTTACATAAACTTATAGCAGCAGCTTTTGCAGAGCAAAAAAACTTGATTATGTTTTATATAATTGGTTGGGGTAAGTGTAGTTTTCATGTTAAATATTTTTCTATACGCAGAGATAATTCCCAGGTATAGAATATAGAAAAGTGAATCTAATTTTTTCTTAATGTATGACTAATGGGCACTGTAGGCCTTGGCCCACATGGGCTGTCGTGCCATAGAGTTTAGTTTAGTTTAATGTATGACTGCGCTATAAGCCATATGAAACTTGTAAATAATTCGTTGATATCTTGTTTATGCTTTAAGTCTCCCTCGAAGTACTGAGGATTTTGCATCTGAATCTAGACAAAATAGCAGGAACGTATCAAAAATTATTAAAATCTATCTTTCTATGTTATATTTGACCATTATACTTTTTTTAATAACGGCGGTATTCTGGGTGACTAACCTTTCATTACAACAAGACCAGAAAGGCTACTCGTTTGTTATCACCCAGTGGCCAGAACCAAGTTTCGGAGGCGAGTAGCATTACCCATGCCATACCACCACAAACCCGTTTATAGGGTGACCCACATTCACACATCACCTCAGAAGCAAGAGCAGGGAAACACAGAGGTAAAGTGACATCATCCATGCCGGAACCGGGATTTGAATCCGGGACCCACAGCTCAGGAGTCAGAAACGCTAACCACTCAGCCATCGGTCAGTGCGCTATATTAAGAGAATCTGTATGAACGATAAAAAATTTCGTAAGCTCCAATGTTATAGCGCTTTTGAAGCTTGTGGCCAAGAGAGAAGAATTGTATTTGAGAGGAAAATGTATCTCTTTACTGAAAAAATTACGATGTGGTTGTTTTAGAAACTCTACAATATAATAAATATAGACAGATGGAAACAAAAATCTATCTGTTCATAGGTTACGTTAAAAAAATCAAATATTGACTAATGATTTTATAGAATGTTTCTTACTAATATTTAGTACTATTTAAATATCGTCTACTTATATTAAGTCGTATTTATTTATAATACCATATATTTTTCAGTTATGGGATATACAATTTAAAAACGAATTATAAGGCTTGCGTGAAAAATATTTTCATTTTGCTCTGCATTCTGTAATGTATTAATTCTCCAAAATGAATATTTTATATTTGTTTTAGTGTTTCCAATTATACCAGTTGGAATTTATGCTATATTAAGAATAACAACCGCAAATGAAAAGTAAGTTGTCAATTACCTTTCCAAAAAATATATATAAAATATCATTTTACATTAAATTCTATTCTTTTAAAATGTTTTTCTTACAAATATACATATGAAGAAATTCAATAAATTTATTTAAAAAAAGAAAATAATTGAATGTTACATAGGATATAACACAAACAAGTGTCATTTTGTGTGTGTGTGTGTGTGTGTGTGTGTGTGTGTGTGTGTGTGTGTGTGTGTGTGTGTGTGTGTGTGTGTGTGTGTGTGTGTGTGCAACTAAAATAAATATATTTTATTTATATATTGCATGCATGTTTATTTTACAATTATATTTGATGTTTCAATATATTTATTCAACAGTAATTTTTTAAAGAGGTAAATTATTCCTAAAGAATTACAAGAAGATTGTTTGCTCATTATTTACTAAGTGACATGTATAATTCCATACTTACATTTTCTCAGTAGTATGGTATGACTAAATTAATGAAATCAATTGATAAACTTATTTGTAAGTTTATAGTAAATATTTTAAAAATTGTCAAAAATTAATATTTTATTCACTTAATTAAATGAATTAAATTTTATCAATTAATATAATTTCGTGCATAAAAAAACCATGTATGTATACAAATAAATTAAATTTCAAACTGAAAGCTATGATAAATGGAAATGCATCATCGCACGCTTACATTTAGAGCTTGATTATGAGTTGCAATCAAGTAATCACTTATAAGGAACACTTTAGTAAATTAAGTACTATAACATGTGAGAGTATGCTTGGGAAATTGGAAATGCTTGGGAAATCTCCTCAATTTATAGTATTTTTAAATATTAAGAAAGATGGCTTTTAACTGTCAATATAAGCTGCTATAAGTCTCTAAATTGCATATGATGCTGAGACATTGAGTCCATAAACTATTTTGTAAATTTCAGAACATGCTTGAATTATTATGTGTTGAAATATTTTTTACTAAAGTAAAAATTTAATTAAAGTTTTCTGTAGTACCTTAATAACAAAATATATAACACTTCAAATCGGAGAATTTGAGGGCCAAAAGAAAACTATTCAATCTTTCCCCGTTGCACTGCAGATCTTAATATTTTTATTCTTAGGTATTTTTTTGTAAAGGTACTTTATAATATAGCTTTTCTTATATCATTATTTGCTGCTTATGAACTTTGCATAAAAATTACACAATATTGAAAATAATGTCATTGAGTATCACAAATTTGTATCCAAAATATTTATACACATTTTTTTGTGAAAATAACAGATACTTTTTTTCCTTTTTCATAAACAAAAAATATTGATTGGTGATTGTGATGGCTTTCATTATAAAAAACCTAATGTAAACTGAAGACACAAATAGCAACTTTGTTCTCTCTCGCTCAAAATTATGTAAAAATGCTCTGAACACAACAACGCCTGAAATTAATATTTCACATAATATTTGTAAATAATTTCCTTTTGAATGATAATTATTTTTTTCTTTATTTACTGAATAAATAATTTGTATTGATTAATTGAATGCTGTATACATCAATTTAATGGAACGTATATGTAAATATTGAATGAATTTAAATGCTATTTCTATTATAACAAACCTAGTTATTTTAAAATTTTAAAATTAAATTATTTCTCTATTATTATTTTGCAGATGCTGGGCATATCCAATAGAAAGTTATGAATGGATAATGAATGGTCCAAATATGCTAAGTTTGATGGTAACTACAAATTTTAGCTTTACCTTTTATTGTTATTATCTGATCAACATAATTAATTAGTTCGCTTAAAAATTATTAATAAATTAGAAATTCATATATCTCAATATTTTATACATTTATTTTTATTTTTTTTAATACATGATTTATAAAAAATATTCTAATTTTCTGCAATGTGGAAATTATATGTTTTAAGGAAAATGATTTGAATCATATTTATCTATAAAATCTAATGCTCCTCATTATCCAAAACAAAGAAAGATATTATCGAATAGCTTTTATTATGTAATAAAACAGTATTTAAGATCTAGAAGAACAATATATTACTAAATATGAAAAGCGAACACAAGCAAAACTTCATTTTGATGAATAATCAATTACCATTAGTCAAAAGAAGAAATCCAGTTATAAAAGTGAAACGCAGAATTTTTGTAGTGAAATAAAAAAATATATATTGTTAGTATTATTTAAAAATTTAATCACAAAAGAAGACATGCTTACATTAAATAAATTTAATTTATCAGAATCAAAATTTTTTATTTGGTATGAGTTTAAGTTAACGTAAACTGTGAAAATACTTTATATTTGCATCTAAAATATCATCATCACACACACACACTGAATGTCCTTAATTACTCATCTTATCCCATTATTTGGATTTAAACTACACTCGTGTCCATAAATTAAAGATGATTCAGAAGCACACAGAAATTGAAATTTAAAATAAAAATTTCAGGTACTTTTCCGTTTCGCCGGCGCAAATATCGCCAAGCCAAAAATAAGTCGCCAATTGGTGACAACACACACAGTATACACATAAAATATTTTTAAATAATGTTGTTTTACATAAAAAATTTTAAATTTATTTAATTGTTGTTCTCGTGTCCACGCTATGCGTGGAATGATCGATGCCAGAGTCTCAATTTATTTACTTATTATATTAGATTACAATTTATCGGGTGATGCATATTTCAAAATCTTATTTTTTTTAAATATTTTTTTATGTGAATTTGTTACGATTATTATTTTTTAAGATATATTTTTAAAATACGATTTTTTCTAGAGAGATTTTATGAAATTATTAAATTTGTATAACATAGCATAAAATTATAAAAATGGGGAAAAAAGAGTCGAAATAAAGTAGTTGACAGTAAAAGGCCGTCACATATTTTGGAAACGTAGCAGTAAAAGGTTACACGCGGAGATATTCCCTCTAGTGCCGGTAGTATCATTTTTGGCGACTTTATCGCCTGCTCCGTTGAAACGGAAAAGTATCAAATTTCACATAGAGAATTATCACAAACACCTTGAAGAATATCATGCAAATTACAAGAAACCACCAGATGGGGCCGATTATACATCACAATAGCGAGAATATAAGGGATGGGTACATAAAGAATGATTGCAAAGAAGTAAAATTGTTCACAAGCGCTTTGAAGTCTTTTAGTGCAATAACCGCATAGTTCTGGCAGAAAGGAAGCTTTTGGATGATCTACGTGGTAGAATTATCGTCCGTCTGGAATGTAGACGTACCCAGCTGGAAATATCTGAGGAACATGGAATCGCCCAGAGTGTCATATCCAGGATTTGGCAACGGTTCCAAGATGATAGTAATGTGAGTAGACGTTACAGCATACGTCGTCCCTGAATTACAATGCTGAATGAGGACTGGTATTTGGCAGTTACTGCCAAAAGAAATAGACGGATCACAGCAACAGACCTATTTTGTCAGCCCTCTTCATCTACCATCTGTCAGCTCTCTTCAGTAAGAAAATTTCAAACATATAGCATCTGTTTTGTTCTTTATCTTTTGTTTAATAAATAGACTTTACAAATAAGTCACATTTGCTTTGCTACTGTCTCTTTCTTTGCCTTAATTTTTATTATCCTTAATTAATGAACATGCGAGAGTATCTTGAGTTACATTATCCCTTAATTATACACCCATATTCACCTATTCATTGTGATTACATATTGAGAATTGGAACTGCTTCAAAAATGGCCATTGCCAGTTTGAATGAAAGTTTTCTATATAATAAATTGTGAACAGTATAAAATCCATTAATAAATATTGAAATAGAAATTTAAATTTGCAGAACAAAAATTATATAATTCAGAACAGATAACGTACAATTGTCTTAGAAAATAAAACAGTATTTGTTAATTTAATATAAAAATTTTATTTTCAGATTAATTTATTCTTTTTGTGTAATATAATTCGTGTACTTGTTACGAAGTTAAGGGCAACGCATTCCAATGAACCAAGTCAATACAGGTGAGTTGAATTTGATAAATATAAATGAAAACTCTTAATAATAAACTCTCATTCTTCATTCCCGTTATATTAAATAATGCATAGCGGTAATATATATATATATATATATATATATATATATATATATATATATATATATATATATATATATATATTTAATAATATGTATATATATATATATATACATATATATATATATATATATTTTAATAGTATGTATGTATATATATATATATATATATATATATATATATATATATATATATATATATATATATATATATATATATATATATATATATATATATATATATATATATATATATATATATATATATATATATTGTAGCGAAAATTATTCCTCCCGATCAAGGTCTTCGTAGCTTAGTCGGTAAAGCATCGGACTCGCGAGCCAGAGGTTGCGGGTTCAAAAGCAAGCGAGGCAAGCTGCGTTAAAATTTATTTCTGTTAATTTCTTAATTTAAGTTAATTATGCAAATTCATGTAAATTTCAGTTTCCAATTTTCTGCGGGCCTTCCAAGTCTGGAAGGTTCCGAAACTGTATATAAATAGCGACGGATTAGATTTAATAATTAATAAAATCTTCATTTGATCTTGAGCGCTTTCGTTTCAATTGGCTTTATTACATTCACTTCATCTACGCGACAGATTGGTGGAGGCGCCGGGTAAAACAACGGAAGAGTTACGCCAAAGCCGCCGTATTCGAGGTCTCGCTCCTGAATTTGGTCTCCTTCCGGATTCGGCAAGACGATTAAGGATGATGGCTGAAGGAGGGGAAAACGATGAGAAATTCTCAGCTGGGGCCAGCTCTACTCCGAGTAACATCGCACCCGTTCCAATTTTGACCTACCAACTACCCAGAAGCCCTTGTATATTCTCTGGGGACAACCAAGAAGACGCTAACCGGTGGCTCAAGGATTTTGATCGAATAGCGAATTACAACCGCTGGGACGACCAGATGTGTCTAGCAAATGTCATCTTTTATCTCACTGGAACAGCTCGTCAATGGTTCGATAACAATGAAGACACCTTCACTGACTGGACTGTCTTTCGGAATTCCCTGAAAAACACCTTTTGCCATGCAGCTGATATAAAACGCCAAGCTGAAAGACTGTTACTCACCCGTGCACAACAAATTGGTGAAACATCTGAATCTTACATTCAAGATGTACTTTCCCTATGCCGAAAAGTTAACCCCTCTATGCCTGAAGACGAGAAAGTGGCTCATCTCATGAAGGGTATTGCAGAGGATCTTTACCAGATTTTGTCATCTCAGGAATATCAGACCACCGACGCTCTCGTAAAACGATGCCGTCATATAGAGAGCCTTCGACGAAGGCGTATCGTTCGACCACGATTTCAAAGGCTACCTAATGTCTCCGCGGTGTCGGCTGAAACAGATGCCACAGATCTCAGGTCATTAGTACGTTCAATTGTCAGGGAAGAGCTGCAAAACATCATGCCTGAAATACAGGGCTACACAAGCAAAGAAACTGGGTCACCATGTGACATTGCCTCTGTTGTGCAGGAAGAGGTCATGGAAGTTCTAGCACCACTTACAGGTGCAAGGAGAGACAAAACCACTCCTCGACGCTCTGTTCCAACTAGGCCGCAGCCAAGGCGTGAAACCACCAACAGACCAACTCCTCAACGCAGAACAGACTTGTGGAGGACTGACAATAATGTGCCACTCTGCTACCATTGTGGGAGACCAGGACATGTGCTAAGGTATTGTCGAGAGAGACGCCGAATATTTGAAAATGCACGAGCGAGTAGGAATTTCAACCCTCGACGAGATGTGTACACCGACTCTTTTGGTAGCTTCGACGATGATTATGCTCAGCCTACTTCTTCCAAAATCAGGAGCAGTTCACCCTACCCACGACGTTCCTTCAACCGCCGAGAGTCGCAGTCACCAGTACGCCGTTCCAGTCTTTCTCCACGCCGACTCAATGAGGAAAACTAACCTGGGCGACCTGTGCAGGAGGTAAGGCCGCAGTTGAAGAAAATCCTCCGACGTATACGACAGCCAAGTTAAAAGAGAACACAACATGTATTACCGTGAATGGACAGTGTATAAAAGCCCTCGTTGATTCTGGTGCCGATTATTCTGTCATATCCGAGGAATTACGGCGACAATTAAATACTCCTATGTTTATTGAAAATGGACCTATATTGAAAACTGCTTGTGGTAAAACTGTAGCCGCCTCTGGACGTTGTGTATTAAAAATGGACTTGAACGGGACTGTGAAGCCATTTGAATTTCTCGTTTTTCCGCAGTGCAGTCATCAAATGATACTTGGCTGGGACTTTTTCCGTGCCACCGATGCCGTTATTGATTGTGGAAATCAAGAGCTCCAACTCTCCGAAATCCTTCCATGCCACTCAGTCTCAAACGAATCAAATTGGTCTTTAAGTGCCGCATCGGATTATTTGATTGAAGCTAACACAACAAGACAAATATCTGCTTTGAATTCAACAGTGCAGGAAGCAAATGCAGCTATGATTGTTGGTAGTAAAATTCTGAGTTGCGAAAAAGAGTTATCTGTACCAGCTTCAATTGTCGGCATTGAGAATGGCTGTTGTAAAGTGTGGGTAACGAACTTTTCCCGACGAACCCAACTGATACCGAAAGGGATGAATATAGGCTTTTTCACGCCAATAGCAAATGACGCTATCTGCTCCCTGAGTGACAAAGGGCAAGAAACTTCCGACGGACACCAGTCCAGAAAAAGGGCGACTCGAGAGCAATTAAAAGAAATTCTTGATTCTGATCTAACCAATGCTGAGGAAGACGAGCTATTGAACCTACTAGAAGAATTTAGTGACATTTTTGATTTTAAGCGAAATTTTAGGAAATCTCGATGTAGTTCAGTGAAGCACAAAATCGATACAGGTGGTAACGCACCAATCAAGCAAAGACCTTACCGTGTATCAACCATCGAAAGACGCGTGATTGCCGAAGAAGTGCAGCGAATGCTACAAGAAGACGTGATACAGCCGTCAAATAGCCCATGGTCATCTCCAGTCGTGCTTGTGAAGAAGAAAAATGGGGATTGGCGTTTTTGTGTCGATTATAGAAGATTGAACAAGATAACCAGAAAGGATGTATATCCATTACCTCGCGTCGATGATGCCCTGGACTGTTTAGCTGGTTCGAAAATTTTCTCTATGATGGATCTAAAGTCAGGCTACTGGCAAATAGAAGTTGACGACAAAGACAGAGAAAAGACAGCCTTCGTGACATCAGATGGGCTTTATGAATTTAAAGTTATGCCGTTTGGGCTATGTAATGCCCCCGCTACGTTCGAGCGGATGATGGACACAGTACTAAAAGGCCTAAAGTGGAATATTTGTCTCTGTTATCTAGACGATATCATTGTGTACGCACCAAACTTCGTAGAACATCAAATACGCTTGAGGAAAGTTCTAAAATGCATTCAAGAAGCGGGGTTAACGCTAAATTCTAACAAATGTTCATTCGGCAAAAAGCAGCTAACTATACTGGGACACCTAGTTGATCAACATGGAATATATCCAGATCCACAGAAAACAGTGGCTGTAGCAAAGTTCCCTACCCCGGAAAATATCGCCGATGTCCGAAGTTTTCTGGGCCTATGTTCATACTATCGACGATTCATCAAAAATTTTGCTGAGATCGCAAAACCCTTGCATGACTTATTGAAGAAAGACGCAACCTTTTCTTGGAATCTGTCTCAGAAGGAATCTTTTTCAACACTCCAAAAATTACTGACCAGCGGCCCTGTACTAGGACATTTCCTTCCAGACGCGGAAACAAGAGTACATTCAGATGCTAGCGGCTATGGCCTCGGCGCAGTCCTGGTACAGATCCAGGATAATAAGGAAAGACCAATAGCCTATGCTTCCAGGTCCCTTACTAATGCTGAAAGAAATTATTCTACAACCGAAAAGGAATGTCTTGCCGTTGTCTGGGCTATCAGTAAATTCAGGCCGTATCTGTATGGAAAACCTTTCACAGTAGTAACGGATCACCATTCTTTATGTTGGTTGGCGAATGTTAAGGATCCATCGGGAAGATTGGCGCGGTGGGCTCTCAGGTTACAAGAATACGACATAAACATTATCTACAAAAGCGGTCGCAAGCATTTGGATGCGGATTCTCTGTCAAGGAAGCCTCTTATGGAACCAACACTTGAAAGCAATTTTGAAATCCCGTCCCTCGCAACAATTGAAGAATACGGAAAAGAACAACAAAAGGATAAACAGTTGAAGACTATCATAGGAACGCTTAGGAAAGGTGAGTCGTACCAAAATTATCAAATAAGAAGTGGTGTACTTTATAAAAGAAACTATGATCCTATGGGACAGCAGTGGCTCTTGGTGGTACCAAAACAACTTCGTAGTGATGTTCTAAGAAGTCTTCACGATGCTCCGACTGCCGGTCATCTTGGTTTCGCCAAAACATACGACCGGATAAGGAGAAAATACTGGTGGCCAGGGCTGTATGGGAGCATACGTCGATATGTTTCACATTGTCGAGAATGCCAGAGACGGAAGTCACCTCCACAACTTCCACCGGGGAAACTTCAACCGATAAAACCCCCTGACACACCTTTTGCCAAAATTGGAATAGATTTACTTGGACGCTTTCCAGTAACCCGAAATGGCAACCGGTGGATTATTGTTTGCACAGACTATTTGACTAGATTCACTGTCACAAAAGCAATACCAACTGCTGAGGCAACCGAAATCGCTAGATTTATAGTTGAAGAAATTGTACTGAAGCACGGAGCTCCCAAAGAAATGATAAGTGATAGAGGACGTAACTTTCTAGCAAATATTGTTAAAAATGTCAACCAGTTATGTCAGACATCACATCTTCTAACGACCGCTTATCATCCGCAGACCAATGGATTGACAGAAAGATTCAACAGAACACTGGCGGACATGCTGTCTATGTATGTAGACGTTGAGCAAAGAAATTGGGATACCATACTACCTTTTGTGACTTTTGCGTACAATTCAGCAAAGCAAGACACCACGGGATTTAGCCCATTCTTTCTCGTTCATGGCAGAGATATCCAGACTCCTCTGGACGTAATTTTCCCATCTAATACCGAGACTTCTGACGAAAGTTATGTGCATCATCTGATTACCAAGGCTGAGGAAGCTAGACAACTAGCAAAACTCCATATCCGTGAAGCGCAAGCTACAGACAAACGCCGATATGATGAGAGGCATCGACCTGTCAGCTACAATATCGGGGATTTAGTATGGGTCTATACCCCTGTACGGAAAGTGGGAGTATCCGAAAAGCTGCTGAGACGTTACTTCGGACCTTATCGAGTAACACGACGACTGTCTGACGTGACATATGCAGTAGAAAGTGTGGAACGAAACAGAGGACGTCGAAACTCACAAGACGTCGTGCATGTATTAAGATTAAAACCCTATCTCGATCCAAAAAGACAATTCGACAATGAAGGCATGCCAACTTCCAGGAGACCTATTACAAGGAGCCAAACCAGATTGCAGCGGGTCGCTGCTTCCTCCTAAAGAGAGGGGAAATGTAGCGAAAATTATTATCTCCTAAAGAGAGGGGAAATGTAGCGAAAATTATTCCTCCCGATCAAGGACTTCGTAGCTTAGTCGGTAAAGCATCGGACTCGCGAGCCAGAGGTTGCGGGTTCAAAAGCAAGCGAGGCAAGCTGCGTTAAAATTTATTTCTGTTAATTTCTTAATTTAAGTTAATTATGCAAATTCATGTAAATTTCAGTTTCCAATTTTCTGCGGGCCTTCCAAGTCTGGAAGGTTCCGAAACTGTATATAAATAGCGACGGATTAGATTTAATAATTAATAAAATCTTCATTTGATCTTGAGCGCTTTCGTTTCAATTGGCTTTATTACATTCACTTCATCTACGCGACAATATATATATATATATACATATTACCGATAGTAAAAACTATGGAAGATAAGCCAAATTAGGTGCCTCTCATTCGTAGAATCCTGCAAATGGAAATTCATAAATTTGACACTCGGATATTTTTCTACATCAATAAAAGTGATTCTTTAAAAGGAATTTGTACCAGCTTTGCCATTTGTTTTAGCAGAACTTGCTGACTTCTGACAAATCTAGAATTCTTCTTCAGTGATTGCTGGTGCAACGAAGAAAACTGAGATGCTGATGAAGATTCCTGCAGATCAAACTTCTGTCACCATTCATTATCTAGTCCTACCAGAAGCCAAACTTCAGTATACCATTTCAGATAACTATAACTATATTGTAAATCAAATCAATCTTCAAGTAACAAAATCGTGATCGAGAAAAATATACGGCGCAATTTTCCATGTAGGTGAGGCCACATATAATTAAAACTATTAACGAGTGCGAAGGTAATTGTTAACCATTTTAACTTAATAAAAAACATACGGAAGTTAAGCGGATACATGCTATATTGGATTCTATCCTCTCTATTTAGTTTCGTCATTCGTGGGAAAAAACTATGATTTCACTGTGATTGAAGTAAAATGTCATGATTCCCCCGGATTTGTCTGAATTTGTGTATGTGAGCAACATACAGAAAGGAAAGAGACATTTTGATAGAATAAGCAAATTATACTTTTATTAAGAAAAATACTGCAAAGATATGTGTTATTTATTATACATAATTAACGAAAAAATTGTAATTAAATGAGCCGTATATAATGACATGAATATTAGTGACAAGAACTTAGGCCTAAACTACTTTTGGCAGGTGGTATAAGCCAAAAATAGACACTATTAGGTTGGAATTAATGAATTTAGTTGACGTTAGATAGTGTACATTAGACGAAAATTAATTTCACAAAAAGGGCTATAGGGAAGATGACCAGGTCCTTAAATTTAAAGTTTACCAATATTTTGAATCACAGATCTGGACACACATCGTCGGGTTAGGCTTAGGAACCAAATTAAGATCATCCAGAAACTTCTCAGAAAGTAGGCCGAAAGGATTTCGCAGTAATTTGCATGTTACTTCTTCTTTGTCGCTGAAGCCGATTGTCAGATCACAATTGGCCCAATCTCGCACTTTGCATTTTGGACTCTTCTCTGAAGACTTAAAAGAACCGAATATACAAAAACGTGACTTTTTTCAAGGCATATGATAAGGGAGAAGCAAGAGATATTATCATCAATTTTTCTCAGCTGATTGACAGAAAAGTAGAATACGTTGAAATAAAGTAATTTTAAATTTTATAAAAATAAATATCCACTATCTTTTTCAACTAACATACAGAGATAAAGCAGCCAAGCCACTAGATTTCTTGTGTTCCAGTGGTATAATGGTAAAAGGTGGAGGAATTTCCTACTTTTAAGAGGAAAAAAGATTCACTGCAAAATGCAGATGTTCCAATTGACAATGAAGTAGCACAACCAGAAGACGCAGCAAATTGGTCGCAAAACAAGGAAGTGTAAAATAATAAGTTGCACATGTGTGATGCAATTTCACATAAATTGTTAAAGAAATTTCTTATACCGAAAAACGTAATGCTGAATGTTGTTAATGGAAGATTTGCTGTTCGAGAGGAAATTGTCACTATAAATAGCCGAGAATAAATTTTGAAATCTGATGACTGCAATCATGAATTTCTTACAAATGTATTTGAACTTGAATATTTAAACATCAATCAATATTAAGATTACACTGCTCCGGATTGAGAACATGTAAATCAAGTATGAGTTTTAATAAATACAAATTCCTTCAGATATTATAGATTCTTCTTAATGGAGCATGATATGTTTACAATCAGAAAATCATTTCTTTTGTTTGCATTACAAATGATGTTTTGTTAAGTGATTTCACATCTATTAAAATTTAAAGAAAATTTAAGTTTACATAATAATAATGAATTTTAAAAACATAAAAACTGAGCATAAATACATGTTTAAAATCTGTTTTAAGTGTTTTTATGTACGTGTTGTTTTCGAAAAATATGGATGTCACTTCCCTTGAAATTGTGAAATTAAGTATAAAATGAATTTATAATTATTTCATGTAAAAATTAACTATTTTTGATTATCTTTGTTTCATTGAATTTTAAAGGAAAGCTGTTCGTGCGACGCTTGTCTTAGTCCCGTTGTTTGGACTTCACTTTTGCTTGGTCATCTACAGACCCCAGTCGGGACCATGCGGACTAATTGAAACTTACAACTATTTCAGTCATGCATTAGATGGACTGCAGGTACGAAATTTGCTATCAAAGAAATGCATGGAAGTTTAATAAATGTTAGTAACTTTAAATGAATTCTTTTATTGGCATCATTTGCATACTCAGTCATTCAATTTCACGGCAGTTTTGTTGTTTTAACTATTATATATATATATATATATATATATATATATATATATATATATATATATATATATATATATATATATATATATATATATATATATATATGTATATATATATATATATATATATATATATATATATATATATATATATATATATATATATATATATATATATATATATATATATATATATATATATATATATATATATATATATATATATATACATATATATATCTATATATATCTATATCTATATATATCTATATATATATATATATATATATATATATATATATATATATATATATATATATATATATATATATATATATATATATATATATATATATATATATATATATATATACATATATATATCTATATATATCTATATCTATATATATCTATATATATATATATATATATATATATATATATATATATATATATATATATATATATATATATATATATATATATATATATATATATATATATATATATATATATATATATATATATATATATATATATATAACTAATTTAATATGTTCTTGCGATTAATTCCTTTCTTTTTTTCAGGGTTTCATGGTTTCTCTTATATTCTGTTATATGAATGGAGAAGTAAGTTTTAAATTTATAATGATTTCAAAATAATTTACTGATTTGCTCATAAATATTTGGCAAACATAATTACGTAAATTTATTCTAGAACATTTGAAAACAAATATTTTCATTTATAACTCGGAAACTTACACGTATACAATGTATTACAAACGTGAGTTCTTTTGAGACCCTTATTTTCTTCAACATTGAAAATAATGACCTTTAAAAACTTTATGATTTGTTTACTGACATCAATCAGAGTTTAATTATATTTACAAGGAGTTAAGTTAAAGAATAAACAAATTAGGAAATAAACAAAATGTAAATGAAATTGGAAGAATTTATGTTTAAAATTGATGGAAATTAAAATGATTTAACAATACATCTTAAAAATAATGACAAGCGATATTTTAATATTTAAACAAATTACACTCATAATAGGATTATTAAATAGAGCTAAACATTAAATTGAATTAAGAATGTGGTAATTATAAACGTATCAAAATTTTTGAACGGTATTTCAAATTTAATATTCTTATTATATTTCACAGTAAAAATAACAATTATAAGCTACATTTCTATGAGAATTAAACATGATTTTACGTTAATTAAAATATTACCATTTTATTATCGCATGTACTATAATTCTGATTATCTTTAATACTCACATTTAGAATGTTGCTTTTTAATAAAAATCCATACGCATAGTGATATAATTTAAAATGCCATTGTATATAACCAATTCCTGATATTACTTTATAATATTTTAAATTTCTACACGCATTTCTTTATAAAATTAAAAAATAATTTTGTATATATTTTTGATTTTTTCAATTCTTTCTGATAATTGATAATTTAAAATTAAGTTGCGCAAATTTCTTGCTTCTTGAAATATAAAAACGCTGTAAATAAATTATTTCATTTTTGCTATCAAGTTATATTTTTCGCATTATTTAAAAATAAAATGAATTAAACAAATTCACTGAGCATGTACATTTACTACAATTTTGTCTTCATTACTGTGCATTTTTTGAAGATAACCTTGAAAATTTTTCTTTTTAACTATTTGAAATTTACGGTATCACAATGGTAAATTTAATAAGAATATGACAAAAATATTAACAATTGCAAGACAAACTTCATATGGTTTTCTCAAAAATGTACTATTTCATTTACATCGGTATGTAGTATTTATATTATTTTCTATAGTCTATTAAAAATTTTCAGTAAAGATAGGTTGAAGATGATTTCTCCGAGTTTGTATGGCAATTACAGGAATAAAATCTAGGTCAAGTTCGATGCTTACATCTGAATCTGTTTATCTAGCTGCACTATCAATCATTTCGATCTAGAAATTGTTGACAGTATAGTAAGTCATTAGCGGTATACCTAGATTCTTTTGATTGATGGTAAGCATACATCAATGAAAATCACCTTATTTGGTGTATTCAAATTAAAAACTGAGGTCCCTAAGAACAATCATGCTAAGAATTATAAAGTCACATAAACATAGTGGATTTCATGTTTAATGCTACGGTATGACAGTGAAAAACATGAATCAAACATTATAAAGCAATCACAAATACTTTTATTTCAATGTCTTGTTGTTATTTCAATACCGTTATTTCAATGTCAGTTCAATCCATTCTCAGTCAATTAAATGTAAATTCAGTATTTAAAAGGTTGATTTGCTTATTAAATGTGAACTTTTTTTCTTTAAGCCTAGAATATTAATTGAAGGGAAGTTTACAAATTCAACTTTTTTATTTGTTTCAATAAACGTTAAAAATATATTTAAACATTCTTATTATCAATTCCAGATAGTTTTTATTTATATTCAAACGTTAAAATAAACGAAATTTTAGTCCGTACACAATCTTTCTTTAAATTTTTGCATTATTAAATATATTATAAAATTTTTGTATTTTAAATCAAAATATTTTTATCTCCAGAACTTTTTAAACGTTTTAATACTTGAAATAAATAATTCTTAAAAACAATTCAAAAATAAAATTTCATAAAATATATTAACATAAATTTGTAATTTTTATTAACTATAAAGGCTTACATTTTTATTATTAATAATTTTACTTTACTCTAATTCAATTTAGCAACAATATTTTTCCTTAGACAATAAAATTTGACCATGCATTAATCAATACAAAATGGGTATATATATATATATATATATATATATATATATATATATATATATATATATATATATATATATATATATATATATATATATATATATATATATATATATATATATATATATATATATATATATATATATATATATATATATATTTTAAAAGTAAATTTCTAGACCATGCATGCTATCGTGTTTCATTAAAACCATTAAGACATTTAGTTTTTAAGCAATGAATTAAAAATCACAATTTGTAGTCAAGAAATGATAACTTTTGAGACGCTAGATTTTGTGATTATTTGCAAAAACAAAATACTATCTTTCCTATTTTACATTCAGAAATCACTGTAGTTAAGAATATAGAAGAGGTTTCTCTTTTAATCCCGTATCACTTAGGTAATGTTTTAGCTTTTAAGTTCTTTCATAACCGAACTGCTTATGACTGGACTGGATTCCCGACAGATTCTGACGCTGTTGAGTCGGTCGATTCGCAACTACAAGGCTAATCGGGAAATTTCCCCAGCATGCAGCAAGCGTCGCCCAACCTGCGTAGTCTCCCTCTCCTCGCTCAGGGTCCGCCGCCTCTCCCATGACTTGTAGAAGTAGGTCCCTCTTTCTATCATTTTATGCTGCTTCTTCTTTGTATCCTGCTTGCCAAACTGATTTCATTTGTGCATGTTAAGATTTTGTTAGTTTAGTAATTATCTCTCTAGTATCCCCAAAACTCAAATATTATTTTATAATTCATGTATCCTGCTTGAAAGTTCCAAACTGACTTCATTTGTGCATGTTAAGATTTTGTTTGTTTAGCAATTATCTTTCTAATATCCCCAAAACTCAAATATTATTTTATAATTCATGTTATTAAATTAAATTTCACCATGACAATTAATTAAAATGTTGTATTGTTTATTTACTTATATTTAACATCAAATTTCTTTATGAATGACAAAGTATATGAGGAAAGTTTGCTTCGAAATTCTGGATTCGAAAGTGGATAATTTATATAAAATTTAAATATTTATGCTATATATATATATATATATATATATATATATATATATATATATATATATATATATATATATATATATATATATATCATATATAATATATATAATATATATATATATATATATATATATATACTATATATATATATATATATATATATATATATATATATATATATATATATATATATATATATATATATATATATATATATATATATATATATATGTAGGAAATGTAAAACTCATCTATTAGTGTTTTCACAATCAAAATACGATGAGGAATAAAAGAAGAGACAAAATACGATAATCAAATACACTCTACACCTCATAAAAATTAGGTATTTTTTTAAGAAGTAATCTTTCCTGATTCTGAATCGTATTTCTATTACTAAAATTAGAAGATTGTGAACATTCTGTGTAGTTAAATATTTATTATACTTCAAATTATAACTTTACATTACATTGAGCCAGCTCAGTATAATCTTAAAATCATTTCTTATAAATAAGCAACTTTCAGATTTCATCGCTTGAAACTTCCTACCGGGATTCCTATATAATCCCTTTCTTTCTCAGCATATGTCTTCCATGTTTAAATATTATCATCCAAGATATCATATTTAATACATTCTATTCAAATATATATATTAGTTTAGTTTTACTTTCGCAAAATACTTTACTAGTGAACCTATTTAAGTTTCTTGACCACAATATGAATATTTTACTTGATAACTTTATTAAATAAGTTTTATCCTCAAAACTACTCAAATTTTAATGAAATCTGTTTCATTTAATGAATTCCCTTGTATTCAATCAGTTTTTTTTTTTTTTTTTTTTTTTTTTTTTGTAGCTTAATGATATGTCATCAAGCTATTTGATCTTTAAGCGTTTTATTTTTCAACAATGCTTTTTATGATGGCTTAATATGTGTATCAAACAATATCGCATATCATTACTGTCATACACGACGATCCTTCTAAATCTATATACGTCTAACACACATTAATGTGTGTCACATATTTTAATGATTTTCCTGTCATCAGTTTCATTCTGATTTATATCTGCTAACGCTTCTATAGAAGAGGGAGAGACATTTACATATCTACTTATATAAAAGGCAAACAAATTAGAACCATACTGCACAATGTTTACTTTTTTAAAAGTCATATGAACTATATTTCATCAAATATGCCTCCTTCATATTGATATTATTCTAATAAAAGTATATAACACAAGTAGGTACACATATATTATTTCATATTTTAATCGAAATGTGTAAAGCACTTAACTACACTTCATGCTCTATATTATACGTTTAAGCGTTAATAATTTCATTTTAGTAATTTCCGGTAGGTTTCAATGATAAAGTCGACATAACTTTCTCTAGAAAGAGAAATACGTTATTATTTTCATAGTCTTCAAATATGTTTGCGTCTGTATTCCTTTGTGAATCAATGTAACACTAATATATATCAATTAAATGCAATGACTGATTGTAATTTAAAAACTTACAGTGTAAAATACAAAATACTTCATTTTGTGAAAGTAAAATATATTTGATTAATAACTTTGATATTTGTTTGTAAACAATTCATATAAATACTCTATCTGGATTGAAACTCATTAACAAAACTTAATTAAAGTTGTTTTAAGCTACATTAAGTAAATATTGCTCAAAAATTTTACATTTATGTTTGTTTTAATTGAATAATTTTTAAATAAGTTGTCATAGTGAAATAAATAACCTAACAGTCGAAGATTGTATACTGCATATTTAGCATATTTATCTTCAAATAAGATTTTTCATTCTTATTGGAATGCATTCAAATCTCAAAAGAGGGAAAATTTGGAGTTCTTTTAAGCACCTATCCCGGCCGATATATAATGAAAAGAACAGAAAAACCCGGTCGATAAAAGAACAAAAAAACTGCAACATTTGTTAGACAGATGATGATATCGAACTCGTATAGTTTTCTTCTGAAAGCGTACACTTACCATTAGATTACAATGAGCCAAATTTTTAAGTAAAATATAAATGTCTTATACACTCATCTGTGTCACTTCATTTAATATTCATTATATCTTTGAAAATTCTTTCCAAACATTCATCGATATCCTTTTTTGTAATGCTTATGAGGTAAATAACGGAATTTAATTAATGTCATTGGTAAATTTAATGTCATCGGTAAATAACGGAATTTAAATTTTCATTATTCCAAAACTGTAAAAATGTAAATCCTCGATTACATTGCAATGAATTAATATTCTTAAATGAAATGTTTAAATCAACGTGAGCTATTTCTTAGTTGCACCCATTCTTCTTATAGGTGGTGTACCTGTTGAAACGCTCATATCAGAGGTACCTACTAAGTCAGAACCCACGTGGGTATGCACAGTCAAGTTTCATGATGAATCCCGTGTCCTGCACTCAAATGTCTTCCGTCACTGACACTCAGACTCCCATATCACAACAGGGATTGCATTATAGAACCAAGAAGTTCAGCTCTCGGCAACGTGATGTCATTAGTTCGGCTTCTGAAGGACACAATTTAGAAGAGGACATCGTTTCCGTGTAGAACGTGTTATATTAGGCATCGTAGAAAACGGAGGATCTTATGCACTTCAAATTCATTTCCTTCAAGAAGTAGGATTGTGTGGACTTTATTTGCGAGTAGTTCTCACTGAACAAGCCTCTGTTTGGCTTGTCTGATCTTCTAAGTCTCCTGAATTGTTGAAAAAATAACTACATTTATTGACACACATATATAATTTTGATATTAACGTGTAAATAATAAATGTTTGAAAGAGTTATTCAATATGTGAAGACTTAAGAAATGTATAAAAACAGGAAGAGGACATGTAGTATCACATAAATTGTGAGTGTTGAGCCAAGATGAAGTTTCGAAATTTGTATTAACTGGCTAAAAGTGTTGTTACTCTTCGGTATATTTAGGAATATTAATCAGATTGTGAATTATTTTGACTCTTTCTCTCTCTATGCTTGTAAATAGCTTGTTTCCATCAGATGGATGTAGATGAATTTCCGTAAGGTATACTGCAATTATTTATGTATAAAATATCTATTACTATGTAAATAATGTACAGGACATCAAAACTGTGTTACGTTGCATTTGTCGTCTGGTTATTCAAGACGATTGAAAATATTCTTCTATTTTTCTTTTCAAATAGCTTCATGAATGTGAATGCTTTCTAATTATTCATTAAAAAACTTTACTGGTGTGGATCGCTACGGATAAATATTCCTTTACAGAGGATAACATTCATTAAATTATTTACATTATAACTGTTAAAGTAAGTGATTTCTGTGTATTATGTGAATACTATTTTACTGTATATATTTGAATATCAAAAATATTTCATCAGCTTTTCATACATATTTGCATCAGGGCATAAATAATACATGAATTTCATTTCATTTATGTCAAGACTGTTGTAAGTGTCATATTTTCTTATTTATATTCTTTTTTTCTTATGTTTCATTATTTATAGAGAGCAGGAATTCAATATTAAAAATTTCCCTGTGTTCTCGGAAAATATTACGTAGATTTTAATAAGTACTTTCAATTGTTAATAATAAAGAAATGTGTTATTTTTCAAAAAATGAAAACAGACATTTCACGATTAAGAATCTTAATTGCTGATATGACAAGTCACAAAAACTATGTTTTTAAAATGATAAATGTTTGTTAAAAATTATCAAACTTTGTTCGATTTAAATATTTTACAATGTTAAAAGTATAGAAAACATTTCTAGAATTTTTTCTTAAGTCATTTCATTAGAATTATTAAAATATGGTATTTTTAAATACATATGAGAGCTGATACTCGGCAGCTACCCATGGGAATTTAAACAATTAAATAAAAAGCTCACTTTATTTCTCTTATTCATTCTTTTTCTTTTTAGAGTTGCCTTGTCTCTACAAAATAAAGTATAATCATAAAATCTCTACATTCACATAAATATCAATGATAATTAACCCAGATAAGCCTACTGTCCTATATTTAGGACAGTAGAATATAGGACAGTAGGCTTATCTGGGTTAAGAACCTAAAATGTGTTAAGTACTTAAACTAGATTCTCCCTATTTATTGCATAGACTGATTATTCTTATAAACTCCAAAAATTTATTTACAATTGTGAAAAACTTGAAGCAAATCTTACATTATCTTCATTGAAGTAGCTAAATACGCTCGAAAAAATTTTACAAATATGGTTTACCAGTCGCATGCATTGCATATAGTTAAAAACGCATACATGAAAAAAGCAAAAAATATATAGCAGTTAAGTATATTAAACAATATATAATAAAATATATAAATTTTTATTTTAAATTGCCATTCGTCTTTGAAAATTTCTTGTGAAAGAGATCAAATGAAAAATAAAAATACAAATTTTTTTCTCATGCTACTTTTTCATTTTTGATTGTAATTATTATATTTTTTATATACTATAAACAAATATAAATGTATGTATCCAGTTTTAATCATAGTTTAATTAAGCTTGTAAATAAGAGAACACTAATTATAGGTTCTCACTCTATATAGCACTCAATATAGCACTCTCAGAGAATTAAGAGGTTTTGTCCTAAGTAATCCATATCTCGATTAATTGGAGTGACAGTAATCATTGATAACTTAAAACATCAAAGCATTAAGAAGCGTTATGCAAAATATTCAGTACCTCGATTAATCAGAGTAACAATAATACGAAGTACTTACCAACATGTGCATTGAATAGCATAGAATTTAAATCAAGCCTACAGATACTGTAGTTTATGTACCTTAAACTTTATGAAACAATGACAAGAAGCATAGGGACAAGTAGTAGCGCAAAAATTGCTTGGATTGATTGGGTGTACATGCTAACTGACAGCATACTTGAACAAGTTCTGCATCAAGGTAATCAAAAGGAGACGAAAAAGTGCTTATTTTAAAACTCGTTCCTTGAAACATCGCATTATGGCAGCGCAGATGTTTTTATATAGACTTGGGTTCAGATATAAAAGAAATGCTAAGATTGCTGCACAAAGCTTTGTTAATGAGATAACCATCTTATTGAGTCATATATCTTATACCACGTCATGTCACCACTTCAAGAGATAGAAATTATGAAATGTTGAATAAAATGAGGACATAAAAAAGTTTCAATAGAATCAAAAATAAAAAAGCATCAAAATTATTATGCTTTATACAAGAGCATGAAATCGTTAAAAACAAAAATTAGCCCTTTTTCCCACTGAACCCTTGAAATTCACAATGGTTTACAAGCAGCAGTTACATGGCATCGAGAAAAGTTCGCTATGATAGAAGTCCCATTTTCTTCATATGTTAGCAAATTATAATTTTTGGTCACTCAAATAAGAAATTCAAATGCAAATTCTGTATGTAAAACTTGTTATAAGTTTATATTTTTATTCTGATTATATTTTAGAAGCAATAAGGATTTCACTTCGCCCCACTAGATTTTCTGAATGCTTTAAAAGACTAAATATGTACATATAATAACTAACTCTAATTCTCATAAAATGTTTACTTAGAATTTCACTCTAGTTTTCTAACAAAATAATCTGTATTAATTTTAATTGTGTATGATTATAGGTTACAGATTTATTTAAAGAAAAACATCAAATCGAAATCAAACAAATGTACTTTGAGTTTTATTTTAAATACAGCATATTGTACAAGATTTATTTTATAAAGAACGCAAAATTTTTCTAATTCGTTTTACCATATAAAATAAGACATTTTTCAAAATATTATTTGCTATACAAAGATATCATGTAAATGTTTTAGCCTTTTAGTTATTTTTATGGGAATACATTTGACGATATAACTATATTTAAAATAACCAGTTACACCTTTAATATGCATTAATTACTGAAATTAAGACTATTAGTTGCCAAGAAAAAGTGAAGGACGAGGTATCTTCTGCTATTGGTAAAGCAAAATCGATATATATTTTTTTTAATTTTA
This sequence comes from Latrodectus hesperus, assembly GCA_037975125.1. Lineage (NCBI taxonomy): Eukaryota > Metazoa > Arthropoda > Arachnida > Araneae > Theridiidae > Latrodectus > Latrodectus hesperus. Next base: position 113,048,637 of record CM075851.1, read on the forward strand.
AAGATATTAAAAATATTTTCAAAATTAAAAGTTAATTCAAAATATAAAATTCAATATTAATAATAATATTTAAGGAGCATTTAAATTTTTTATTATATGCTATTATACTCTATATGTATTCATTAATTATTCACTTATACATTTATATTCCTCTGCACAAATAATGTGATTTGTCACAGACAATTGTGGCTAATATTATTATAAAGTAGTTGAAACTTCAACCTTATTTTGAATAATGAAATTTACTTTCAGAACATATGATGTACTAAGATATATTGTACAGTTTGTAATAAAATATCAATATTATTTTGGTATAGAATTAGTTCACCTATTTTTTTCTTAAACAAATTGTAAAAATGAATGCCATTTGACATTATATTTTATCTGCCTTTAAAATGTGATGCAAAGTCACAACAAAGTTTTATTTAAAATTTTTAATTTTAATTATCAGTTAGAATGTAAATACATTATATTATTACTTCTGTAGTTAAATATCAATTTTCATGTATTATATCATGTTAAAATATCGTCAAATAAAACTTTCATGCTAAATTTCTTTTTTCGTGAAATATATAAATTTACTTAAAATTTAAAATCATTGAATTTTTATAAATGTTTTATGAAACGATATTTACAATTGCAATGAGGAACTTGCGTTGTGTTTAACATAATTAAGGATAACGCAAAAAGTTATTTTGATAAATGTGTTTTACGCAATATATAAAAAGAAATATTGACAATACAAATAATTCTTCGAAAAATGCGGTCAAATAATAAATTATTTTAGATTTGAAGATAGAAGCAATGTGAGTAATTCCAATTTGATCATTATCACTTGTAAAATACGTTATTTAAAAAAGTTTGTTATTTTTTATAAAATAGTTTGTCAATACAATTTTTCCCATAAATTAATGCACAATTTTTCGAAAATGAATCTAACACTTAATTGTGCGAAACTTACAAAGTATTAAAAATTAAAAGTATTTTATTATTAATTTATTAATAAGCACAAAGACATTGAATTAAGGTTTTTGTTTTGTGCAACAATAAAGTATCTGTAGAAAAAATATAATTATTTTATCATTTTATAATGTGCTAGAAATTGTTAAATTATGAATTAAGAAACATATATAACGAATTATATTAATAGGAAGGCTTTTCACAAGTAGAAACTAGTGAAAAACTTTTTAATCATTTCTAAAAATATTTCCTCATTTTATGTAAACAATCAGGCACCTGTAGCAATGTAAAACATTTGAACATCCAATGCATGGGGCATTTCCAGTTGACTTTTTATGTGTGTATAATATTTGTAACTAATTTATTTGTCGAACAAAGAAACTTCTGAAGACTCATGATTTCTCAAGAGATGAGAAAGCAGAAATACTACTGCAATCTCTTTTGTTATATAGTAGCGAAGAACATATTCGAAAACGTATTTTCTATAGGGTATGAAAACTCTATTTTTGCTACTACTAGACCCTTTAATTTAGAATATACCATGTCAACTAAGTCTATTTTGTGATATATTACTATCAGAACTGCTTTAGAAGCCGCCCAACCTGTCTAGTGGTCAGCGTGTCTGACTACGGATAGGGTGGTCCTTGGTTCGAATCCCGGTTAAGGCATGGATGTACTTTCTCTTTATCTATCTTGTTTTTGTCCCTTCCTTGTATGAATGTGTTGTGAATGGTTGCCTACCCTATAAGCGGGTACCAATGGCATGTGAGTACTGAGGAAGACGGACTCCTCACCTAAATATGGTTCAGTTGGAAAAGTGGAGCAGCGCAACCCCTGATGTCAGCTTAGCTGGAGCACGACAACAACAACAACTGCTTTTGAAAGTTTTGAAATATTAGGAAATCCAAATTATTCACTTTGCAAATTATAAGTAGCTCTGAATTATCTGGTATTTTCCCTATTTAAATTTTTTCTTTGTAGTATACATATATATATATATATATATATATATATATATATATATATATATATATATATATATATATATATATATATATATATATATATATATATATATAATCATTAATTCATAAATTACAAAAAGTTTGAGGCCAAAAATGAGCTAAAATAAAAATTTCACAATTTAGAATACAAAAATTTTCTAATGTATCTACAAATTTTACTATAATATATATTTTGTAGCTATTTACCGCATTGCTTATTCGTCAGAGGATTAAAAATTTTAAATCAAAATTTTGATGACTAAGTGACAATATTTATTTAAATTCATTAAATCACTAACGGCTTAAATAGTTTTAAAATGAGGAGATTCTGTTTCATATTTTTTGTTTTGATAAATCTATTCTATGTTATATATTTTAGGTGACCTGAACTCAAAGAATTCCTTATATTTTATAATGAATATCTTAAAAACTACTTTTATCTTATAAATAATACCTTAAAATTTAAATAGTTTAAAATTTAAAACAAAAATTATTGTCCGATGGTATTATATATATATATATATATATATATATATATATATATATAAGGAAAATATATAAAACATTGTATTTGCTTACAAACTGGAACTGATATCAGTGTGCTGGTTTGTTTGCTTGTCGCTCAACCGTCCTTTTTTGCGTACGAGGACTAATTAGTTCGGGACCTACGGCTTAAAGTAGATTCCGAACTATTACAAACAACATCCATGCCCAAGGTGTGATTCGAACCTACGAACTGTTGAATCGAAGGCAAGAGCGTTAAACATTCAACTGCCAGCTCGGTGACAACAGTGTGCATATCGTACATAAAACAAGATTATCATTTAATCACATTACCGAAAATCACAGTTTGTTTATTCGTATTAATGTACTTTACTTATATTTCCTTCAGAGTATTTTCTTTCTTTTTTTCGAATAATTTCGCAGGAATGTAAATGTATGTACAGTCATTCATCATATGATTGAATATATAAATTTTTTTCTTATGATTCTGTAAATTAATTTTTCCCTTTTACTTCTTCTATCGACTTTTTTATTGTACATTTGAGAGATGTAATTAAAAAATTACAATATTCTAAAGATATATCAATTTCTTGTTATTTTTGATTAATAAAATAAATTTATAAACTAAATGAAATACATTTAACATATTGTTCTAACCAACATCATGAATGTTATTAAATAATTTCATCTAAGTTAACTCTGTCTGAATCAGTCTTCAGAGTATTCTTGGAACACATAAGTATTCCTCTGAACATGTTATAATGCATATATTGGTATAAGAGATAAAATAAATTTTCGCTGGAATGTGATTGGCATTCTACAGTCTCTTTTTGCATATGAGATGTGGTTGAATTAAATATATATATAAAACACGGTCGAATTAATATACATTTAATTCGACCACAATTTACAGTTTATGTGAGTTTAAATTGATTAGAAACATTTAAGTGTAAAGTAAATACATCCTCGTTTCTTAGTGGTACGTTGTTCAGAATGGAATACCTCTGGTTTTAATCTAATTGTTGGTGAACAATAGAAAATATTGCTTCCTGCATGCATTCCTAACATGGCGTATGTTGGTAAGTTTTCCAAGTATCTTCGTTAGGAAATTTCAGTAAGGCTTACTATCTATAAAATATTTTTTTCGAGGAAAATTGCTTAAGCCGGTGGATATTGAGAAGCTTCACAACAGCATTCAGTCGTTACACTATGCAATATTATTATAATATGATACAGTATTATTTTCTGAAAGATAATTTGGATAATGTTCATATTAAAAAGGAATTATTTGTAGCTATTATTGGAAGCAAACTCACACAACGTTGTACATTGAATTTGTTTAAATATATGATTTAGATTAATCAAATTTTATATTTGCTCCAAACATACTATTCGACGTAAGCATATATAGCATACATTTATAAAAATTTGGTTTATTTAACACTCAGGGAAAAATATTTAAAATAGCATATATTACTGATTATAAAAAATTAAACATTTAAAATCTCAAATTTTAATAACGAACAATTCTTAATATAACATCCCCCTCTAGTAACAAAAAAATTTTAATCATGAAAGAAAAAATTAAAAATTCCTTAAAATTATTTTTTTAATGTTTTTTTTTTACATATTATTTAATAAAACTACAAGAGCGAAGCAATTATCCATCTATTATCTATTCTTTGCAAGCATCATAAAAAACCGATAATGTAATCAATAGACCAAAAAACTCATTAAATGCTGCATATGATTGTTTCATTATATTCATAATGAGGGTGAATGCAAAAAATGACATAAATCTTCATATTATTTAATCCGCAAAAAAGTTCACGTAAATGATGTTCTAATGATTTTTTGTAACGTAATAGAAAAAGTACTTATAACAGTAGGTAAAGCTATTTAGTTCGTCATTAAGGAAATGAAATTGAAGTATAATCTTAAGTACTTTGAAGTGTAATATAATAATGTTTAATATATAAATTTAATTAATTTATTAACATTTATGAGATTTAAATCTTTAAAAATTACTATTCAAAAAACTTTTGATAGGAAATTTATTTTTCAATACTATTGTTTTCTCTCAGATGTTCTGTGCCAAAATATTTCAAAATTTGAATTAAAATTTTATAGCAAAAGCTTTTATTTATAATGTAAAATCTCTCTGTGAATGTTGTAATTATTGCGATGCATTTCTAGTTGTCATTTTCTAATGATCAAACTCGCTGAATGTACTCAAACATTTCATACTTTTAAACTACATTTAACTAGAGTAATTTCTATTTTAGGAAGAAATTTTCATTCCCTGTCAAACACAACAATGGAACAACATTGGACATTATTAGAATTTTAACATATACTGGCCCTTTCTGTTTCAATACTGATCAATCAAAATGCATTATTCTTCAAAAATCATTTCTTTCATAAATATTTCTCTTGATGGACCAAAGTCCTTTTCATCATAATCATTCAAATCCATCGCTGATCACTGCTTGTAAAATGCAAACTGCTTATCAAATCCATTACTGTATAAGGTAATAGTATGCGCAAATACAAATAGTATACGCATGATAATAATAAAAATTTATTTTTATTTTATTCGCAGTTGAAAAGAGCCAATTGATATTAGATCATATTTTTACTTGTCATTTTCTATAAACCAAAAATTAAATTAAAAATTTCACCTAGGAAATGTTAATTAATCTGTGTGTGTGTTACTCTTCAAATATATAAAAAGTTTTGGATTTCTACCTTCATTGTAGAAATATTATGAACACTATCCTGTTATGACGCTGAATGTAAATTTACGTCTTTTTTATTATTATTAACTACTATGATTGTACATAAAACAACATTAAATTTACAGAAATATTTTATTAACGAAATTTCACCACAACATTCTCAACATAGCCGTTCTAAAACCAAAATCACTTTTCGAATCCAGCCGAGCAGCCCACTACTTCTTAACCTTAATCTTTTTTCTTTTTTTAAAAACTCATTTTTATGCCTTACGCAGCGCCATCTTGCGTCAACGAAATAATTGCAATCCTTATCACTTTAGGTTGTGATTCAACGAAAGAATACAATTTATTGCTTGCATTTTAATTAGCCATGAATTTTCTTATAAATAAATTTAATTATAATGTGCTTAAAGTTAAAACAAGGAAAAAAATTGAAATAATTGATATAAAATTGTTCTGTTTGAAGCTACATGGGAAATTTAAATATTTAATGCAAATACACAATATACACAATCACTATTGTAGTGCACTGATTTAATTGAAATTAAAATACACTAAATAATTTTAACACAAAAATTGTACAAAATAGACAAAATCTTAATAGTTTTCGAAAGCATACATCTCCATGTGAAGACTGAGAGCTTAAAACAATTGGTGATCTGCTCTTCAAATCAAAATCTTGTGTGTTCGATTCTTACTTCGATCTTGGTTTCTTGTAGTAGTTTGAAATTCTCATTAAAAGCACACTATAAGTACGCTACGGGATAAGTAACTTTAGTAGACAAAAAATTACAGTAAAAGTGAAGCAACAAATCAAAAGAAGGTTTCACATATCTTATAACTTTAAAACTTGTAACTTTTCAAAACATGTTAACATATTTGTCATACACTTTGGAATTTTTCCATACTCAAATCTTTATAAATTTATAGTGTTTTTTTATTGTCTTCTTTGTATAAAAAACTAATCTACCTAAAACAAAATATTGATTTAGACAGTTAAAAATACACACATTCATGTAAAAATATAAAAAAAATCGATAGTATGCGAGGATAATAGATAACGTACATTTTGAATTGAACATTTTTTGTTCAAAAAATTGCTAAAACACACTACAAAATAAAAATTCTCTGCTTAATAACAGTAGAAGGATTTTTTCCTTAAAATGGAAACTAAGTATGGAAAAAATAAATATTGTGTGTGTGAAAAATAAAACCCAAGCCAAGAGTTGTTTTTTCCATTTTAAGATCATAGTTACCATTCTTCTGATCTGTGTGATCTTTCGGAATATCATTCTTCTGATCATATCAGAAAGTCTTCACTTTGTCGAACTCCTCATTTATTATAACAAGAAAAATGTAGAAACATTACATGTATCAAAAAATACAACATACTATTTTTCGTATTTTCAATATGTATATATATATATATATATATATATATATATACATATATATATATATATATATATATATATATATATATATATATATATATATATATATATATATATATATATATATATATATATATATATATATATATATATATATATATATATATATATATATATATAAATCATATATATAAATAAATATATATATATATATATATATATATATATATATATATATATATATATATATATATATATATATATATATATATATATATATATATATATATATATATATATATATATATATAAATCAGCTCTCATTTATATATATATATAAATGAGAGCTGATTTGTCATCAAATGCTTATTACGTCTCCTAAAAAATTTTAATTCGTGCTAAAATATTTTGATCATTGAAATTATACGTATTTAGCTTAATCCATTTACCTTGTATAATTAAGTGAGTAAAGTTGTCATTTAGATACTAATATTTTATTTGTTAAAATTAATAAAGATGGATAAATAAACGGAATCAAAAAATTTATGCATCACAAAACATACATTTTCGGAATTTATCATTATAGTTAGTTATTAGTAATTGATTAAATTCATATTTATTTATCACTATTAAACTTTATTTCATTTGAGAGAAACTTCAATATGTAATCAAATACAAAAAACAGCTAATTATTAAATTTGCTTTATTGTATCTGATATTGATAAATATAAATTATATATACATTAAAAAAAGATCGAAATCTCAAAAACATGGAATAATTTAGTTCAAAGTTCAATATTTATATATGGGTGAGTTAATAAAATTTTTGACCATAACTTGACGTTTTTCAAATTGTCATTAGGATTAGAAGATAATAAATATCTCTGTACGTTTTTTCACATAGTTGGTTGCTTTAAAATCATTGTTTCTTTGAGAACAGATTCAACAAGTTCCTGCAGTAGCTTCGAAAACATGACAATTAAAAATACTTTAGAATGAAAAATCCATGAATTGTTAAACAGAAGGTTAGGAATGAAATTTTCAGCTCACTTCTTATTAAATAAGTACCCAAGATACTTATTTGATAAGAAGATCTGAGGAAAGTTCTTGCCTAGTTACCACCAAGAGCCGAGGAATTCATGACTTAATTTACTGAACTTGTTTGACATTACAAAATTTGTTTTACATGAAATAGCAAAATTATTTTCTAAGTAAATTTTAAAGTTTTATTCCCACGATTTGCATTTAAAATCATTTCTCATTTTTCAGATTTTCAGGTATTGCAAGATAAATGTTCAACAAATTTTCATGAAAATACTTAAAATTAGATATATAATTATCTAACCAAACATTACTTTGTAATCTTAACATTATATATACTGTTTTTAATATAAAATTATACTTTATTTCTTTTTGGTACAACAAATGGTTTTATTTCAATGATAGCAGAGAAAACTTTTATATTTTACTAGAGGAAATCCATTATTCAAATACTTCCCTCGGTGTATAATATTGAAATAGTCAAATTTCTTTGAAAGGTCCAAAACTATATAAAAAATTAAAATCCTTTCTCTTGTTTTCAAAGAATGAATTTTAATGCTTTGTATTTTGAACTATTATTTCCCAAATGTTTTACAAGCGATTATTTATAATTTATTTAAGTTTTAATTTGAACTTCATATTGCTTTTATTTGCTAAGGTAAATCAACAGTTCACACCGAATGTTTAAACTAAAACAAATTATTCATAAATAATTTATTAAATTAAAAAAATGTTCCTTAGAAATAAAAATATAAGCATTACAATTGCGTTGTGAATTATATTTTTATATAAAATTTATGTGACAAAATGTAAATTATAAATTTATATTTAAATAAGAGCTTCACATCACGTTTACTTAATTAATTAATTTCATTAGGTCAATGTTCTATGGTAAAAAAGAAACATCATTTTTTTCTATTATTAAAGAAAATTGATTTATTTAGTGCTATTGAATTGACTAGTTTGATTAAAATAATGTTAAATAATTAATAAGAAATAAGTGCACAAATATGCATTCTTATCATATATTAACATAGTATTATAAATTATCATAGTAATTCCAAAATATACTGAACAGTATTTGTTTTATTATTCTCAAGTAAAAAGGTGCTAAACTAATTTTTTAATAAATTAGTCAATTTTTATTTTATATAATTAAATGATTTTTGATAAAAATATATTTAATTTGTTATTTTTGCAGATTTTTTAAATCAAAAGCATTGATTGAAAAAATACCCTCATGTTTATAAATTGAAAAAAATTTCAGTTTTTCTATCAAAGTTACAAATACAAAACTGGAGTGGCCGATACATAAATACATAAATTCGGCTTATGAAACAAACGAAAATAAATAAAAAAATTGACAAGTTGATGTATTCACAGAACTACACAAATGCTTCCCTTAACTTTAGAAAAGGCATCTCTTTCACTGCAAAAAAATACATGATATTGCTGCGATGGTTATAAAGTTAATGTTTCAAATTTACTGCTATACATCCATAAATATTCGAGAAAAAAGTCCAGCATTATGCAAAAAAATTAACTATGTATTAATTTATTTATTGGGTCATTGTGTTGTGTTTATGTATTAATTTTATGTAACATTGACAAATACACTTTTCGCATATCAAGGCCTTCTTCATATTTCTAAAACATAATTTTTTCAAGCATTTATACTTAAATTTAATTTAAAGTAGAATCCTTATATTTTTACCTTTCACCCAGCAGGAATTAAAAATAAGAAAAGTGTATTTTCTTCATGTTTTTATTTATCATTTAAGTGATGTAAAACAGATTATGAAGTTTCATGTTCAGAGTAAATGGTCATTATAACAAATATGAGTTCAATTCATTTGACAAGATAAATTGACAGTTCAGCGTGGTAATCTCATTAAGTTCTAAGACTCACTTTAAATAATTTTTAATATACAGTTGACAATATTTTTGGAAGAATATTTACAAGGTATAAAAGTTGCCTCGCTTAACAGTGAAACTTCTATTAATTAAATGTAAGCCATTGTTGAAAAATTAGAGATCGTCATGGAATTTCTACATCTCTAGCTAGATGATAAGAATTTGTCAAAATTAAATTCCTTATTATTTAAAAGTTAAAAAGAAACGTTCGCTTATTTCTTGTCACATTGAATATAACGTTTATAATTCTCTACACGTATGAGTGAGTGCATGTCGAAAAAACTACTATACGAATTATTTAACGTATTCTTTCATTTAGAGAATAAATATTAGTAATCGCAAATATGGATATTCATACTGGTGCTAGCCTCAGGAATTCTCATATTATAGCAATGATTACTTAAATGGTAAGGAAAAGCATTTTGTTACGTAGAAAAATTAATATAAAATATAATTTAAATAAAAATTCTTAATAAATAATAATTAAGAAATTTCTTAATAAATAATTCTTAATAAATTCTTAATAAATAAATAGTAAAAATGTTACGCAGAAGTACATCATCACCATGTTAAAGAGTTTGTAAAAATGCGCAAATAATATTTTATAAAATATGGGTATAAACCATGAGAGACATATGGAAATATTTATGAAAAAGTTAATTATTTTTCGTTTTTAAAAATAAAGTATATCGATAAAGTCGTATTTGTTCTCAGATAATATAACATATGATATTCATAATAGAATGACTTATTCAACATCGCTGAATAATAGTTGCTTCATTAAACTTTATATTAGTGACTTCCAATCAATGAATATCATTCCCTTTATCATGAATAGAGAATTCAAAATGAGTCTCAGTTGATTGGGAAATAGGAAACTTTTGATTTCATCAACAAGGTCAATATTAGAGGATTGAAATATGCATATAAGATCAGCATCCAATAAAATACATGAAACGAGAATAATATTGAAGAAATTAACAGCGACATACAATTACGCATCATATATTGAAATTTGAAGACAAACTAGACAAAGATAATATATGCTGTTGCAATCTCAAGCACGTAATTGTTGTGTTACATTCAGTTTACTTATTATGAGTTATGAATATAAGGTGAGGCATGAATAGCATAAGTTTATAATATACTGTGAAAAATAATATATTACTCATTAACATTCTTCTATGAAACTAGCAGTTCTAAAATACTAAAATACCAATATATAATTTAATATATATATATTCTAATAAAAAAGGATTATGTATAATAAAAAAATTTCAAATTGATATGTTCAAATAAGTAATCTTCATATATATATATGAAGTTGCATGAACGAAATTTAAAAATAAATATCGAGTTTCTATCAAAATATTTTTGAACGTTGAGAAGAAATTTAACAAAATAGTATTAATTTATGTAAATCTTATATATTTCTTATTTATAACTTTAAAATCTGTAAACTCTTTTACCTCATGAATATTCTTTTCAATGATTTTCTTTTTGATTTATACTGTTAATGATTTTTATGTGTATATATACATATATATATATCTATACATATATATATATGTACATATATATATATATATACCCACTATATATACATATATATATATATATACATATATCTATATATATATATATATATACATATATATATATATATATATATATATATATATTATATATATATACATGTATATATATATATCATATATGTATATATATATATATATATATATATATATATATATATATATATATATATATATATATATATATATATATATATATATATATATATATATATATATATATATATATATATATATATATATATATATATATATATATATATATATATATATATATATATATATATATATATATATATATATATATATATATATATATATATATATATATATATATATATATGTATATATACTCTGCTGGCCACACAGTAAATGCAACATTCTTGGTGAGATATGCAAATGATTAGAATTTAAGTGCAGATGCTCATCATGCACATCTATAAAGCCTCTTCAAAGCACAATTTAAAGCTTCGATACTTCAACGATTTCAAGTTCGGTAATTATGCTTCTCTTATGGTTCTTCCAAAAGAAATGATCAATTACGCCTCGTAGAAGACAGAGATTATTTTTTGATCAAGTATCCTAGTAGACCAAGGAAGGATAGTGACCTACCAAGATAGTGGTTTATATTTCAAGGAAATCGTAACCTTGTTGAATGAAACCAAACAATTGTAATGCAGCTATGTGATGCAGGAGGGTGCGACGAACCGACGTGTTCGATTCACCCCAGTGCAACACTTCAGATGATGACAACAAACGCCTCCGCTACGAATGGTGCAATGAAAGAAGGATATGGATGGCAAAATGGAATGAAATTGTCCTTATTGACGACTCACTCTTCAGTGTGCAACAGCACGGTGGTCGAATTCGAGTTTGGAGGCACCATGAACAGAAGATGCTGAATAGCTACATTATGCACCGAGTATTATGGTGTAGGGTGGTATTGGATATCACTCTCGAACTCCTCTAGTACTCTTTGCTTTTACTTGAAACAGCCAGTGCTGCATCTCCGAGGTGTGGGAGCCAGTTGTCTTTTATTACCTTCAGGGCTTGCCCACAACCATGATTCAACATGGTAATGTGCGACCACGCTTAACACACGTATTGTCCAAGAGTTTTTTTCACCTATCTCCAGATTGAATTAATTCCCTGGAAGGCTCACTCTCCGAATCTTTTACTGATAAAAAAATGTTTTCCATGGTTGCTCATCGACTGACCCAGTACCCCAGCTGCCACACCAGATCAATTTTGGCATCATGTGAAATCTGCTTGATCTGCTGTACCTCAAGAACACATCCAAAGTTTCTTTGAATCAATGCCGAGTAATGTGGCTGTAGTAATCGCCAATTAAAGTGCCTCCTCTGGCTTCCGTTTGTGGCAGGAATCTTACTTTACAGATATCTCTAAATTTAATCATTAAATACTTGATCAACATGTCATCTACAAAATAAATATTATTGTGATATCTCTTGTCTTTCTTATAGTGGAAATATGGGTGGGTTTTATTTTAATTATGCCAAGAAGAAACTTAAATTGTTAATAAATTTGTTTTGCTTATAGAAAAAGTTGCTTTACAACATCTTCGGGTTCTTCATTTAGCATTGTAGAAGTTCCATCTACTATTGTGGGAAAATGCTTCAGTAATCCAATTTACGCGGTTGATTTCAAAGTGTCTTAGGTGCGTGTGCTTTTTTGTTATTTAGCAGTAAACTACACTGTGTCAAATTCACCCATTGATATCATTCTGGTCTGGTAGAATGGAGATTTTCAGAGCTTGACAAACTGAAATTTTTGCATTTTAACAAAATCATCTAGATTGATCAGAAGAAACCAGAGAAAGAGTTCCAATTACTTAATGAAAGTAAACTCACCAGCCATAAGATGGTAGGGAAGTTTATTAGGAAAATGATCTTTCCTTATAAACTCCCCCACCATGAAAAGAGTTTTTCATAGAGCTGCAGGCCATTAGAATCGTTTTTGTCATTCAAGGAAGAGACATTCATAAGGATGAAAAACAATATGAAACAGCTGAGTTGCAAAGCTTTTATTTCTTTCAGCAAGTGAAAACCGTCCACTATTTCCTTCCATGAGTTATACTTTGTTTTTGTTGTTGTCGTGTGCTAGCTAGGCGGGCAATATAGGGGTGCGCTGCTCCACTTTTTCAACTGAACCATATTTTGGTGTGGAGTCCGACTTCTTCAATACAAACATGCCATAGGTACCCGTTTATAGGGTAGGCAACCATTCACACCTCATTCATACATGGAAAGGACAAAGACAGGATAGATAGAGCGTGAAAGTACATCCATGCCCAAACCGGGATTCGAAACCAGGACCACTCTATCCGTAGTCAGGGACTCTGACCACTAGACAGGGCGGGGGGTGAGTTATCATTTAAATGAACATTAACAACATTCATATTTGTCTTCGATTTTGTATAAAAATCTCTCTTGGTAAGTTTTCTTTATTTAACTGCCCTTATAATAATTTGGGAATGGATATAAATGTTTCTCGTTGTAAAATGAATGCATTAACATTGCACTTTCTTTGCAAAGAAAAATGTTAAATCGTTACTATAATTAAACGCACGTTTTACGAATTTCTTGATATCGGAAAAATAGTAAAATTGAAAATTCTTAAAAGGAGAAAAATATGTGTTAATCTAAAAATTAACATTTTTTTTTTACAAAACTGCTTCCTTTTTATAAATAAATTGTTGTTAAAAAACATTCAATATATAATGCTTTATAAATACATGTAAAATGAAACTAATTTTTAAAATTATTCATGTGTACAATTGATAGATGAATATACACGTAGTTATTTTTTTCTTGATACAATTTGATGATCATATTTTTCAATTTTTCGTTGTAACAAAGAATTTACAGCTTTTTTTCTGCAAAAATGATTTTTTTTACATAATGTCACAGTAATTTGCTTTCCATCATTATCTCAGTTACATTTATAGTAACTTTTGAGTGCAAGTTAAAATCATTATTAACATATCAAAATGAATCATTTCTAAAATGTGTTTTTCTTCTTTACGTCTTATACTTTTATTTTCACTTCTAGTCAGCAAAATTCCACAATTCTATCTCTAGTTCCCTTTTAACTTCTATATCAATTATTTTACCTGATGTACCTTTTACTACCTTCTTATCGAAAGTTTCGTTAGTTGTAATTAATTTTCGTTCGTCTACTGCCTCAATATTCTCTAATGAGGGTTCCTGTTATATTTCTGAGAATTCTGTTGCATTTACTAGATGCTTGGCAAAAATCACTTTATTAATTTTTTTTCTTATCGCAAAAGAAATTCCTTACATAAACGGACTAGTAATGTCTCAAAAATGTCATGATTAATTGAATTCTTTTTGTGTTCATTCTATAAAATTAAAATAAATTTGATATTATGAATTATTTTTTTCAAATTCTAAAAAAGGTTAGTTAAACAATACTTAGATTACATATAATATGAAAGCAAATTACCATAGTACTAATTGATATCAAAACTAAAAATGCCTCTACTCACATCTCTTGAAAGCAAATTTATATGCACTCTCTGCAGCATGTAAATTTGCTTTCGGACCTCAAAACTAAACCATTTAGTTATGAAAATTTAGACTGATAATCTGATATTTCACCAAAATTTTAAAGAAAAGGCTACATAAAAGTTCTTTGCAACATAAAAATATTTAATCATTAATAAAGTAAACATGCCATTTGAATCATATGCAATTTAGAAGACACTTTCATACCCATATACTGTACAATCCTTATCCTTATCAATAAATTATAGACAATCCTTATAGACTAGATATAGTTAAAAGCCAATTAATGAAAAAAATTATTATTTTTTAATTTAATTAATAAAGAAATAAGTTTAATATTTTAAAAATATTATTGGACAATTTAAATATTTTTGTAATGCTGTTGTACAACTTAACAAATTTTTTCAGAAAGTTGTGTACAATAAGGGAATAAAAATGTTTGTAACTAATCACTGTAGTACTGAACACTACATATATATATATATATATATATATATATATATATATATATATATATATATATATATATATATATATATATATATATATATATATATATATATATATATATATATATATATATATATATATATATATATATATATATATATATATATACATACATATATATATATATATTTACTAGTGTATGTATTTGAGTAACACTACTCATTTTATGATACAGACATATGTATTTGCATTGTTTTTTTCAAAGTTGTAAGTGAAATTTATTTTCATGAAAATTTTATATTAAAAATGCATGTGTTAATCATATTATATATTATGAGAAAAAATTATTAATGAATACTCAGAGAAAGAAAAAGAAAATTCCTCAATTTTTCCTTATTATTCATTTAAGCAATTTAATTAAAATAATGACATGTCTCTACTTTTTATTAACTAAATTGTTTCGTACATTGATTCATATTATGTGTGATAAAAATATTTCTTATTAATGGTATCTTTATTAGAGTTTAAAATTTTTATTTTATACATTCTACTTGCATACACTAATAAAATAAATTTTCCACAAATATCTGATAAAAGAGTTAGAAATACTGAAAACATCAGCAATTTTATAATAATGTTATTAGCTTTATTAACATTCAGAGGGTAAATGCTTCTATTAATGCATAAAATAATATCATTTATGATGCAAATTAACGAAAATAATTCAAATTTTAATTAATGTAAATAATTTGAGAAATACTAAATATATTAATTAGTGCACATCTATATTAGAGATGAAGATAATATTGCAAACAATTGGACATTATGTTTTGTCAAATTTAACTTGAACATTTGAAAGCATTAAAGAGTCAATTTTATTAATTAATAAATAAACTGTACTTTAAGTAATTCATAATAATAATAACCTATGTGTCAGATTAAAAATAAAACTAAAAATATAATTTGGAATATATTATGTACTTTTAAATATAGTTCTGAAAATTATACATAATTTCAGGATATTTTTATTTTGAACATTGCTTTATAAAGGATTGTGTCAAAATATTATTATAAGACAAAAAGTTACATATAAACGCTGAAATATTATTATGGAACATGGATATGAGCTCAAATATGTATTACTACTGTATTCTTTCAAATTTTTTGAATAGTTCAAAATATTAAATATTTTCTTTCAAAATATTTATAAGAACAGTTTTAATAATATCAAACTAAAAGCATAATTCAATTCATTATTTAATATTATAAATTGATGAGAGTTCCTTATTAAATGTAATTTCACTTAATTAAAATTTTTTAATGTTACTTAATAAAGTATTGATTTTAATTTATATTTATCAATTAAAAAAGTAATAAGTCTTCGAAACTTGGGTGGACAAGATGTCCTTCTTGTGTCTTATTTTATTTCTTATATAACACATAAATGACAATTTTTCTCCATAGAAGCACTTTAAAACGATTTGATGAGTACTATAAAGCATAGTTTAATCAATTAAAATACACAAATGTTAACAAAATATGTAAAGTAATGGCAAGTTTTAATGAAATACTTTCTTTAAAGAAGTCTTTGAATTGTTCGTAGAAAACCTAAACAGTTATTGTATTTATTGTAATACTACATAAATATATTTTGTAGTAAATAAAAGTAAATAAAATAATTGTTGAATAAGTAAATAAATTATTATTGAAATTTATTGAAATTGACACATCAAGTTTAAAGTATACCTAGATGGTATTTTATAACTACTTTACAATACATTTATATACTGGTTGAAAATTTTAAAAATATATTTAGAGCTTAATGATTAAGGGCTACAATTCACTGGGTGATTTCTATTCAACTTAAAATACACAAATCCTCAATAATTTTAGGGGAATGGCAAATTGATGTATTTTTTCACAAACGGAAATATAACTGTATGACACATGATATTATCATTGATTATTATAAGCTTATAAATGAATATTAAATGTTATCAGTGACTCGTTCAATCAGATATCTGTGTATATATACATATATATATATATATATATATATATATATATATATATATATATATATATATATATATATATATATATATATATATATATATATATATATATATATATATATATATATATATATATATATATATATATATATATATGTATATATATATATTGTTACAAATTTATAAATAATGATTATATTTGTCTTAAAATATCTCATACAGATCGAAAAATTCTCACATTTTGGGCAAAAATTGCGGTATTTAGACGTGTTGTAGTTTAAAAGCTGATTTCCTAATAATTTGGCGACTTGGCGACAGTTGGCGCGATTCTTGGCGGCGGTTGGCGAGATTCTTGGCGACTTGGCGAGAAATCAATACTTCTGGAAACATCCATCACCTAAGCTCTAGGACCAATATTTTTCGAGATAGCCTAGAAGCTTCCAGAACCTTGGCGAAACTGGTAGATTTCTCCGCCAAGTCAGGTATAAATACCGCAGCCCGACATGGAGGAGTTTGGAGTTTTGTGAAGACAGTCAGTCAGTGAGTGAAGACGATTAGTTGAGACTGCTAGTTGTTCTCTGTCTGAGGTATTTGAGACCTGTGATTAGAAGCTGTTTCTTATTATATCTGACGAATTGTAGCTGTATAATTGTGATTGTTACAGCGGGAATTTTATTTATCTAGTGAAGTTTTTACGAATAAAAGTCTTGTGTTCATTAAGTGGTTGCTTTATTCAACTCTCAATCGACACGAACCCGTGGAGCTCGGTACAATATATATGTATAGATATATATGTATGTATAGATATATATACACACACACACACACATATATATATATATATATATATATATATATACATATATATATATATATATATATATATATATATATATATATATATATATATATATATATATATATATAAATGATATAAATATGTAAATATATATATATATATATATATATATATATATATATATATATATATATATATATATATATATATATATATATATATATATATATATATATATATATATATATATATATATATATATACTTATTTAATTTCAGAATAATAATTCAAGTAAAATTTCTTAATTTCAAAGATAATCTTTACTGCAAATGAATCTTGAGTCTACAACACAAGTTTCAATCATAAATATGTCTCAAGAATTCAGGTTTTCATTTGATTTCATGTTTTTGATAAATTTTTCGCATATTACAAATGATGTTTCATTTCATATGTATGTTTTCAATTCATACATGTGTTTTCTCTAAATACATGCTTTTGATTTTTATTATATATACTAAGATAATCATGTTTATCTCATAAACTCTTTTTTTTATCTAATACCATTTTGATAATTTACATTTCATTTTCTCTATTTGTCAGGAAGAACCTTTAAATATAGGTTTTACCACGTATTTATTTTTTTAATATATGAAAATAAGTAGTTTTTGTAGGTAATTTAAGCTTTTCTTGAATCAAAAATATCTGAGTTTTGCCTTTATAGAAAAGTTAAATATATTGCTTTTGTTTTCCATCTTCTTTTAAAACAAGATTATATTAAATCGTGTTGTTTGAACCTTTCTTTGATATCAAGTTTTCGCTCTATTTAAGCGTCACTCCTATTAATTAAATTATTTAAATTTTCAAAGTTACGGAGCTTTGTTTGCCTTTCTCGCAAAATTCGGAATTGCCTTTGTAAGTAGAAGAAAAGTAAATCTTGCGGTGAGCTTAACACCTGTCAAATACAAAACCCAGTAATATTAAAATATCCAAATATTTATATCATATATTTGATTACGAAATTAACCTTTTGTGAAAATTGGTATTTCTAATTTTTACTTAATATCAAGTACTTGCTTGTAATTTTGTTAAATTTTATAATATTAATTTTGATTTTCCACAAGTTTTCCATCAAGACTTAAAGTGAATTAAATTTAATATGATAAAAAAATTGCAACTTGAGATATTAAGTTATAATATTGTATCAACTATTTTTGATGTATTTTTCTCAAAAAAACATAAAAATATTCTCACTTAAATTAAATGTAAATATATTATTTAATAATGTAAAACATTTTCTTTAATTGAATTATTGCTTATAGTTTAAAGCATTTAACATTGAGAAAAAAAGCATATTTTTTACTTCTTTATTAACATAAAATAAAAAAGAAAATCCCATACATAAACTGCTATGCATTTATATGTACCATTGAAATTGAATTATATATTTAGAAGTTACTGAGTTAATGATATAAAATCAACATTTACTTTTTCAGATTTTCTGCAGTTTTAAAATTATTTTCTCTTTTTAAAAACAGAGTAAAATAATCTTTTATTCATAAAAGGTTACAAAATTCTACATAAATTTAGATAATATTATTATTCTCATTTTTTTCAAAATTGGTTTTCTTTTGGATGCTATGATAAAAAAGAAATTGTTAATATTTTTACTTTAAAAATCTCACAATAAATTAATCCATTGAAAAATATATGATGAATATGTGCTTTGTGTAACATGATAAGAGTTTGCAATTATTCTCTGAATTACTTACTCTGAATAGAAAATAAATGAATTTTTGAAAGTAAGAAACTTGAATTTCTTATAATTGAAATTTTTTCTAAAAAAGACTAATTTATGTATATAAATAAAGGAGTAACTGAATGCTATCTTAATAGTTTATATTTAGAAACAAAAATAATGATTATAAAAAATGTTATGTAAGCAAAATATGAATCTGAATAAATTATCTAAATATTTAAATAAATGATTTTTATATTAATATCTATTGTCACAAAACATTATAGAATAACTTTTTATGTTAATGTTAAAGAACTTGTATTTTACAAGAATGCAGTAAGAGATAACTTAAAAAATTCTATTCGACCAATGCTTTCCACAATGACTATTTTCTACTGCCTTTTTTACTATGAAGTTGAATACATTTCGAATTATTTTAGTTTTATTAAATAATTATATATGTTGTGTAAACCATGATTTAACTTTAATGAAATCTATAAATCCACACTGAAGTGTACAAAATTTTAAAAATTTAGTATTAGTGCGAACTTTTCGATTTAATTAACTGAAAAAATATTTAATATAATAGATGAAAAATCTATTATAATTATATGAATAAAATATTTGTAAATTCATCACAACTAAAAACAATCAGTAAATATTTGAATATTAATAAATATTTGAATTCCTTTATACAGCAAAAAATCTAATATATATTTCATAACTTCCTTTATTAGTTACATTTTGTTCTTGAAAGGTACTTTCGATTGCTCTTTATGAGTCGCTCTAATATATGAAATTCCTCCGAAGAAGACGTGACATGACAGTAAAGAGAAATATTCTTTTATGAGTCAAGAAATTATTTTAATTCATATACAACGTACAGTTGTTGTTGTTGTTGTTTCTAATGACACTTGGACTAGCCAAGCTCGCTATGTCTTTGCTATGCGAATTAAGTCAATTGGGAGCGTCATTCGTTTTAATCAGAGCACCATGAAGGTGAAAGTACGATTTTGCTCTACACACATGCCATAGGTACCCGTTTATAGGGTAGGCAACCATTCATACCTCATTCATACAAGGAAAGGACAAAGACAGGATAGATAGAGAGAGAAAGTACATCCATGCCCGAACCGGGATTCGAACCCAGGACCTCCTTATCCGTAGTCAGGCACGCTGACCACTAGACAAGTTAGTCGGCACAACGTGCAGTACATTGATTTTTTAAGCAAATTTACAAAAGTAAAATCAAGCATAGTTGATTGTTTTTTATTCTTACGCAAAATTAGTTACACAACTTAGCTTTTTTTTTTTTTTAATGAGTAATCATGTGAGTTGCTAGATTATTTAGTTCTTGAATATTTTAAGCATTTTGATTTAATTCTCGGTCAAGATGTGTGTGTAAAATTTAATTATTCCTCAAATTATTAAAATGCGAAAATATTATCAATATACAATGAAGCAAAGCATGTGGTGTATCATTTGGTACATATTTTCCAATGCTTATTTAGGAAACATTATTTATTTTAATATCTTCTTCTTCCAATCACATTTCAACATTCCCTACATGAAATAATTTTTCTGAAAATGAATTCAATAATTCACTTGATGATTTTCGAGGTATTTTCGCTGTTTGATTGGTATTTTTCTCACCACTAAAAGGAAACATAAATATTGAGATTTAATGACATTTAAAATATGTATGTTTAATTCTGGTTTTATTTATAAAATATTTGGTTTTATTTATTAATTATTTATAAAATATTTGAAAAATATTTTATTAACAATTGTATTAATATTGAATAATAGTAACTTTACAAACATTAAAATTATAACGACTTAATGACACAAAGAAACTAAAAGCTGATTTTTAAAGTAAAATTAAATTTTGAAAACTAAAAGCTTTGAAAATTTGGTAATATATCACTATAGAATAGAACACAGAAGCAAATTTTTTCAAAACCAGTGTAAAACTAACTTGAAATTAATAATTTAATGCTTGTTAATGACTATATTTATATGATGAATCACGTCTCGCTGGTAACGTGTTTTTCACCTCCATTTCAATTCAGTTTTTTAAAAATTACTCTCCGAAAAAATAATTTTCATTTTGTGTGTGTGAATGAATAATTTTATCATTTTTGTTTTAAATTAACCCGTATTAAGCATGGAGAAGAAAGTGAGTGTCTTTTAGAATTTTTTTCATTAAATTCGTGGGCAAAAGATTTTTTTCATCGGTGGGCACTTGGGTGACCAACCCTTTGCCGTAACAAGTCCAGAAACTACTACTCAGTCTTCACTTTGCAGGCTCCTGTGATCCAAGTAACGAAGGGGAGCAACATTAACCGTGCCATACCACCTCAAGCCAAGGCGACATTCATACATTGTCACAGAAGAAAGGACAAAGAAACACAAAGAGAAGGTAACATCCATGCCCGAGCCGGCATTCGTACCCGGGATTCACAGCTCAGGAGTCAAGAACGCTAACCACTCAGCCATCGGTCGGCCGTTGGCGAAAGTAAGTTTCTGCAACAAATCAAAATATGCTGCAGTTTTTATCTTCATGCTGTGTTAAGTTTCTAAGGCAAGTTTGAGTTTGACTATAGTTTGAGTGAAAAATTTTATTTTCTCGATAACTTTTCTTGTAGAATAATACATTTTGCATTTATGATTTATGAAAGTATTGAAATATATATTGAATAAATAAGAATGATGTAAAGACTATTTAAGTGGTTTTCAGCTATAAATCTGTTTATTATTTAGAAATAACTGAGCATTTTATTGATCGTTAATGTTTTCTTTTTACATATTTATGTTGATTTATACTTAGTAAAAACAGAAGCTCGTAAAATGCACTGTAAATAGCTTTTATAATCACAAAATTTATCAAAAGCAATTTTAGAATTCGTTTGTAAGGTAGCAGACTATTTTAAGTATTTAAAATCTAATTTTTTTTAATTTTCACAGAAATAATTGAAGAAAAAGTGAGTTAACAGATAAAACGCATTGAAGATTACAGTCCTATATATTTACCTTAAAGTATGATAATTTTACGAAATTTATCTACTGAAAATTTTGTAAAAATATTAAGTAGTATTAAATTTTCAGTAAATTCAGCAGTTTTATACCATCCAATATTTTGAACAGATACGAAAATTATGTTTCATCGTTTTAGTTGAGATACAATAGTTGTGAGGGTAATAAAGAGTAAATTATTGTTCAAAATTAAATGACATATGAGTAACAAAGTTATACATATTACTATGTACATTTATATTATAACTCTCTTATCAAACTTAAAATATTTTGAATTTTCGTGATATGCTTTTAAGTTGCAAATTAATTCACTATTAGTATAAGAGATACTACAAACTTTAAGGGAAGAGAATGACTCAGGAAATATTTAAGTCGCTCTTAAGTTAAGTACTTTTCCTTTGATCTTTTTAATAATTTTCAGTAATTTAAGAAAATTTTAACCTTTTTAGGAATTTTGTTTTTAAGGTAAGAGAATAATGTTTAAGGGAATAATTATATTTACGTAAATGCGTACAAAGTACTTCAATAACAGTACAATGTAATATTATTTAACAACAATCCTTTTTTTTATATTTTTCAAAAATGTTCATTCTTAGATTAAGCTTCCGAATAAAATCGAACCACCACATGTATTTGTGTTAGTAAATAAATAATAAAATTAAGAAAATCAGGAAGTATGAATATAAGAAACTTTGGTTTAAGTTGCTGCAATAAAATTTAAAAACATTTAATTGAAATACTTATCTAATATTATTTTAATAATAATCATGGCTGTTTTAATATATATATATATATATATATATATATATATATATATATATATATATATATATATATATATATATATATATATATATATATATATATATATATATATATATATATATATATATATATATATATATATATATATATATATATATATATATATATATATGTATGTATGTATATATATATAGATATGTTTATATTATAAAATAATGTTCAATTGATAAATGTACGCGTGAATTCTGCAAATCTATTGATTAAATAAGCAAAAGCTTCCAAAATTGATATTACGTCTGAATAAATAATTAAAAACAAAAGACTAGGTTGATACTATAAAAAATACATTGTATTTTAATATCAATTTCTTTATTGTGTTGAATTTAAATTAGTTGTTGAAAACTTCAGACTCTCTCAATGAATGGTTTGATTCAGAACACATAAAATAGCACAAAATATATTAATATCATATTGACGAAATATTTTCAATGTAACGTCCTCTTTAGCAATTATCATGAAACGTCCACTATCATATTCAAAAGTTTAAATCTGAATGTACTGAGGAATAATTCAGACATAGAATTTAACCTTGTATTCATTGTTAGAGATATTTGCGACGACTTCAAAGTGATGAAATTTGAAACTAATTTTACATTCCATTTGAAATTTCAAATCAAATTTATTATAAAAATTATATTCTATTAATTGACAAACATTATATATATATATATATATATATATATATATATATATATATACATATATATATATATATATATATACATATATATATATATATATATATATATATATATATATATATATATATATATATATATATATATATATATATATATATATATATATATATATATATATATATATATATATATATATATATATATATATATATATATATATATATATATATATATATAATATTCTGAGTTTTAAAAAATAGTTAGCATGAAAAAATTAATATTTACATACCTTAAAGCTGAAAATGAATATATTTTTTATTATAAGTTACTTTATTTTCATTTTTAAATAATTGACATCATTCTTAATTTGGATAAGTTTATATAAAGTGTGGAATCCTTAGAGCATTTTTAGCATGTTTATATTAATTATAAATATTTATAACCTTACAATCGTTATTAAATCCTTATGTATTATATCGGATTTTTCAAAATGAAAACTTTACAAGTTTTACTAAATTATATCAATAACTGTAGGATTACACACTTGCTATAGTGTTACAGTATGTATATTTATATAAATTGGTATTAACACATTTTTAGAATGCTTTCAATTAAGTATTAAAAAAAACAAATATTTTAGAACAAAAATGTTTGGCAACAGCTTATTATTTGAAATGAGAAATATCGTCTGCTACTTTTGAATTTATTCTTCTTTCAAATGTCACATGTAAACAAGCTGTGGATTGAAGAATATGTTTCTGCGCTTTACGAAGAGAAATATTCTTATTCCAGGATTCAAAAACGTTGTGAAATGCGTGGTATTAAATTTTCTAAGTGCAAAATAAGCAACATTATTAATCGGACAGGTAAAAACCATCAATCATTATTTCTACAAGGAAAGAAGACTCCAAACGAATATCCGAAAAATGTATGCACTGTTTCAAATGTTTCTAGAGTGAAATTCCTAGTAACAAGAGAAAATCTGCCAACACAGAAATCAATTGCAAAGTCTTTAGATATTTCTCCGGCAACAATAAATAAAATAATAAATCAAGATTTACAACTTAAAAAAGCTAAAAAACATAGTGTTCACCAGCTTTTGCTGAGCATGTGGCTCAACCCCAAACATTTTGTAGAATCCTGTATGAAAACTATTTAGCAGGAGATAAATGGAAATACATTGTGACTCTTGATGAAGCATGGGTTTACCTAAATGACTACAACAAAAAAAGGTCTATTTACTATAGGAAACGCGAGAAGAAAAAATGAACAAACCTAGTTCCGTCAATGTAAAGAAAGTTTCAGTAAGGGGTTTATGATAGTCGCAGGTTTCTCCTACAATGGTAAATTAAAAATAAAAAGAGTAGAAAAAAATGTTAAAATCAACTCATCATACTATCAGGAGAAGATTTAACGTCCAATATTTACAGAAGAAATTCCACTTTCTTATCCCAAAGACTTTCAAAGAGTGAAACTTCATCAAGACAAAG
The DNA here is from genome assembly GCA_037975125.1 of Latrodectus hesperus. NCBI lineage: Eukaryota > Metazoa > Arthropoda > Arachnida > Araneae > Theridiidae > Latrodectus > Latrodectus hesperus. Next base: position 113,074,326 of record CM075851.1, read on the forward strand.
CTACAAGTCATACTTTGAAAACTGCCACTGCATTCCTTGAAAAATTGAAGACTAATACAGGTATTGCATATATACCTTTTCAACAACGTTTCAACTATGGACTATTGTGCCTTTGGTCTGTTAAAAAGAGTTCTTTATAAACGCAAACCCACCACGATAGATGGACTCTGGAAAGTAGTAGAAGAGGAATGGAAAGCAATACCCCTGAAAATTTTACGAAAAGCTCTTCTACCATGGAAATCACGATGCAGACTTATAGTCCAGAAAACTATCAGATCGAATATTAAAAAAATAGTTTTTAAGTTTTAAATATCAGATTACCTTCTGTACTTTTGTTAGCACTTTGACTGCTCAATTTGCAGACAGTAATCGCTTCCGAAGTATATATATATATATATATATATATATATATATATATATATATATATATATATATATATATATATATATATATATATATATATATATATATATATATATATATATATATATATATATATAAGCTTAAAAATTAATCATTTTTGTATCAATGTTAATAAAACTGATGAAATATAGTAAATGAAAATGTAATTTTTATAATATATTATTCTTAATATGAGAATTTAGTAGATATATTTATTTCAAGTTTTACTTCTTAGATATATGTTTTTTTCCCTTCTTGATCGTGTATGTAAGAGTCAAGATACATATACAGACGCACACTGAGACAGACATACACATATATGTGTATTTGCAAATTTATAGCAGTGTTATAAGATATAAGTAGCAGATTTATATATTTATAAATATCACTCAAAATAAGTAGTTATTACTTTCACAAAATGTCACATCTGTTGAGAGATTTTTGAAACAAATAATGGTGCTTTTATTTATGGAAAATGTAAGTTGTTTAAATTATTAATTCTGAGTTTTCCCCTTCTTCGTATCACATAGATTTGAATTAAAAACATAAAATATTCATAAATTTACTTAAATTTATACATAAAAATTTAGTGGGAAATTTACAAATGAAATTCAAACTAAGAAATATAAATAAAAAGTATATTGCTAAGTTACAGCTTTGCTTAGTTTTAATTTTATTTATGGAAGTTTATCGTTACGTTTGTAGTATAATTTTACAGAGTAAAAATAGGTTTTGATTTCAAATTCAGTGCATAATATAAAAATTTTAATTATTTTAATAATTAATTTTCTTTTCTTCTAACTGCATGGAAGCAATTTAAAATTTTTATGCATAAATAATCTTGAATTTTTTTCATCACTTAAAATTGTTTTGTTTGTTTATCTTTAATTAAGAAATGAAATTTTTCATACAAGAAAACTTGAAATTTTCAGAATTTACTCGTTGTTTCACTCTGTACATTTTATGAAATATCATAGTTTACTATAATACTTTTTTGAATACTACCATGTTTTTTTTTTAAATTAAACCAAATAGAATGATTATATTTTTCTCTCTAATTTAAAATCTGTTTTGCACTTTAATCATAAATTTAATTTCGAAATTATTTTTTAAGCATTTTATATCTATATATTATAAAGACAATAAGCACTTATGTTACAAAAGTAATCATCCAGTTTCATTTGGAAGCTTCATGCATGAAATAAATTTTAGATGAAATGAAACACTTTCGTAGATTAAATTGAATAAGAAATGTAGTTTTACCTTAAATTTTCTTTAAATTTGATTACTGTTTGAGCAATAAAAGTCTGTATAAAGGAACTCTGACTAAACAAGGTCTATTCAGGTATTAGCTTCTAATACTGGGTTCATAAAAACTTCAAGATAATGTCCTGAGCATAATCTCGTATAACTCCTACTTTCCTTTATTTTTATTATAGATAATTTATAATATAACGGAGTAGGTTCTTTAAAGCTACAAATAAATTTTTACAAATAATTTACAAATAAGCATTCGAAATAGTTTTTCTGCGTTGATATTAAGAATTTTTTAGTGCTTTTAAGTTTTATGTAAATTTGCTATAAGCACACACATGCAAATTATTCTATAAATTACTTTCAAATAAAATAATTTGAATAACTTTTAATTAAGTTTATTTTGAAAGCAATTACATAAAATTTAAAGAATCATTCCTAATAATTCCAGACATTAAATTAAATTTGCTGAAACATGATTAATATTTACAATTATTTAAATACTTCAATGCTGAAATAAGTAAAATTTGCTAAGTGTAATAAGTAAATTTTGCTAAGTGTAATAAGTAAAATTTGCTAAAAAATAACTAAATGTTTCAAGCAAATGTTACATTAAATAAAATAAGGAATAAAATGCAAGAAATATCAAAGCATTCATTTAAATTGCAACTGAACATAATTTTGGATAAATCTTTTCATGTTATTTAACGTTAATTATATTTCATTTTCATAAAATGTTTAAGCAAACTTACCGAAATTAGAAAGAGTGTGCTATATTCATGAAAACAATGAAATTTGTGAAGGAATTTTCTTTTATTAATGATGAAAAAAATAATGTGAACAGAAAAATTAAACATAAATTCTGTAATATATACACATGAGTGTGTATAAATTGGTTTTCTGAAACAATTTACTTGCTTCAAAAAACTCATATAATTTTACTACTTATAGTGGCATCATTATAATAGCTGTAAAAAGAAAGAGAGTTCTTGCTTCCTTGATATTAACATAGCACGAACAATATTCGTTGATATGCAAATAATTAAATTTTTAAGGTATTTATGCAAGCTAAGGGCTGGAAAATAGAACAGTGCATATTAATTTTGTTAACGATGCATGAAAATATTAATGAAAAGTTACAAATGAGATTTAGTATGACGAATATAAAGAGCCCAAAAGGACCATTTGGATTTTACCCTTTATAATTGAAATTCCATATTTTATACCGTCAGCATATCGAAGTTTGCCTGATTTCTATTAATAAATAAAATAATAATTAATGATAATGTGTATGATCTAATTGTTGATACGCATATAACAGTGTTTGCAAATTTACAATGTTTATTCTCTAAATAGACATACGTTACAAAAAATGTAATTTTTTTTAAATAATTAATAATGTTTTCAATTTTCATAATGCAATTTTAAAATTAATTGGGTCAGAAAAAATATTCATTTAATGAATTAAAAAAAAAGATTGTGTGTGGAATTTTCTAAAGGCATATTTATTTTTTATGTGTCGTCAAGTTAATTCTAGTTTAAGTGGATGATAATTTATAATATTTACAAAGTTTATAAATACATTATTCTTAATTATAATTAATTAAATAATTTATTGTTATAGGTCATAAAAATTATTGTGTAATGATAGATATGTAGAATAAATACAACATAATGGATAAATAAATTGAATAAAGCATGATTAAATCAACCAAGTGTTTCGTACATTTAATATACAGTTTCTCCAAACATTTCAGGCATTTCTAGAAAGTACACCGACATTGTAATGTTAAGAAAAACTCATAGACTACGTTTCTTTAAATCATACTGTGTTTTTATGATATTTTTCTTGTCTTATAATAAAATTAATTTTCTCACAATATTCATGCTTATTGAGAATTGATTCATTATACATATTTCATGCAGTATACTTGTTCGTTGAAATACTTTTATGTAGCACACTTATTGACAATTAATAAAATGTTAACTTCAAAGTTAATGAGTTTATTAGAACTCTTTCATTACGTTTAAATATGTTAGTTTTTAAAATATAAAATGAAATATTTTTAATACTTATTTATGCATGCTTAAGCATTAATACATTTGCCTATTATGATATTATGATATTCATAGCATATTAAATGTCTACAAATTAAATTTGTTAAACACATGGTCGTGTAATTTTATATAATGGTGTTATCAACTTTATATTTTAATTGCTGATATATTTTTTGAAATAAAATTAATAAACGATTAAAATAATCTTTACAAAATTTTATCTATAAATCGAAGAGAAAATTAGATTTAAATCATATATATATATATATATATATATATATATATATATATATATATATATATATATATATATATATATATAATATAATTATATATATATATAGTTAATATATCTTTAGATAATCCTCCTAAACTGCAAATTTCCTCCTTTTAAAAGATAGAAAATATCGGGATATAAATTTTCATAACTACAATAAGTGTAATTGTAAATTAACTGAAATGTATTCAGTATTTTTAAATAAAAGTTACACAATTACTTAGAAAACTAAATACTTTTCAGTAACCAAGTTCCTTTACAGAACACATTGTGCAATCCTTTACAGAACACATTGTGCTAAAAATAGAAAACAAAACTCTAATTTATATTTAATATTTCGCTACAGATGCATACACATATAGAACAGATATAATGAGATTTATATGGGAAATGAAGGTTTTCATTTCATACGAAATGTTTGCCGTAATAAAAAATTGATAATATCGTTAAAGCTTTCATTTTCCTCACAAATGCAAAGCAGAAATTTTTAATAATAAAAATGTTAGATTAATGATGCAATAAAGAAAACCAAAACAAAAAAAATGTATAATGGGGTCACGAGAAACAATTTCTTTCATCAAAACTGACTGCTTCCATTTCCCAAAGGTCAACAAAACCGTCAACAAAAAACTCATTCATAATGAAGAACACGTGATTGTGAAAGGCGAAATCTTTTGAATAGCAAAATATTGTGTAGAAATCTCTTTAGGATAATAAACAACAGAACAAATTTACAAATATTTAATTTAGAAAATGAAAACAAGCATAATGTCGATTTTAATTTTTACAAATCCTTATTTCGAATTTCATATGTGATTTACTATAATACGACTTTGTAAAGCAATCTAATTTTTTTATACATTAGGAAATAATATATTACACAAATAACTTAGTCAAATCAAGATCAACTCTTTGAATTTTTATAATATTCCAAATAAATAATTAATTAAAAATCAAGAATCAATTCCTTACATATATCATATAAATGACATATGTTGTGTAGATCAAAAACTGCAAAATATATTTTTTATTTAACATGATTGATGACAATGGAAAAATTTGTGCTTAAGTTGTATTGAAAGATATATTTTATATAAAGCAAAATTTCATTAATCCTCCTCTATTGGCAAAACATGGAATCTTAACTGCAAAAGTATTTTAAGAATTAAGTAATAGTATTACTTTACTTTTAAATTAAATAATAAATGATTCAAAACTTGTCAAAAATTATATTTTTGTGTTTTTAGTGTGTGTAAATTTATTTTAAAACATGTAACATTTCTCGATAAATTCGTAATAAAAACTACTTCTTTTATATTTTTTTTATATTTAATTTTAAATTTCATGTTTATTTAAAAAAATTTCATTACATGACTATTTTCATTAATTAAAAATTTATGAGAAAAATATTTTTGTATACTTCAATGAAAACATTTTACTTAATTAAATGATAATGCTTATAAACCTTAAACATAAACTTAATATAAATTACAATGAATACATTAAAATTTCACTTGATTGCCGTTTTAAAAACAACAAAAAATAAAATTTCGAATCAAATGTAATTTATTTGTATGAAAAAAAGTAATGAATAAATTAATAAATTGATAAGAAATGGAAAATATTTTCAAGAAAAATACATTAAATTAAATTAAGTTTTGGTTGATAAAAATGAAATACTTAAGATTAAAAGCAATCTAGAAAGCAGAATACATATAAAGCATTAAAAAATTCATGTTACAAGTTGTTGTCTAAAACGTGATTAAATATTAAATATAAGTATGGAAAAAAACATTTTTTACATATAAGCTAATTAAATCCAATAACTCAAAATAAAATTCTTATAAAAACATAAATTTTAAATGTAAAAGTTAAGTAATTTTAAAATGATTCCAAATATTATATTCCGAGATTTTTTTATATTGAAATTTTTAAAATTCCTATTTTCATTAATGAAAATCTAAATAAATGTTATTTACTTATCGTGAAATATTTTCAGTAAGAATTATGAAACCATTTTCTTTTTTTAAAAAAATTTAAAGTATTTTCATCAACATTTTTTTAAATTCAAATCACATTAAAACAACTCATAGAATACGATTGTTTATCGTTCAATAGTAATTTTTTTACACACGAAGGCTAATTAGACCTGGACCTACGGTTTAAAGTGAATTCCTAACCTCTACAAGCAATCCTTAATCTAACTAAATATTATAGCCATATTGTTTTTATAAATAAAATCTCTTTTAACTTTAAAGGTCACAAATTTACCATTTACTTTATTTTATTCGCTGTTTTGAATGATTTTTAAACATACACAGAAACTTCTTTTTAATACTCAGAAAGCTTAAATACACTCTACATTTTAATACAGTAATAATGAAAAAATAGTTTTGGAAAAAGAATTCAATTTTAAAATTTACTTCTTAATTTCATACCAGACAATTTACTCCATGTCTCACTTTTTAAGTACATTTTTAATCTGAAATTGGAAATATTGTTATGTTATATATATATATATATATATAACATTTTTTTAGATAATCATGAAACACGTTTTGTTAGTAAATTTTTATGTGTTGCCAGAATCAATCGATAAATATTATCCTCATCTATACCGTTTCATCATAGTTCTTAGAAAATAAAACATTTGGACATTTAACTAGTAATATCTTCTTCATCTAATTATATTTTTTGTTACTCTAAAACTGTAAGCTTTTAAAGATACATAATGAGAATATTAAGGTTTGCTTGATAAATTAGGAAAATAATGTTTGCACTTTATAAAATCAAATAAAAATAAAATTATCCCATTATAGAACATCGTATTATAAATAAAATGTTATTTACAATGTATCTTATGTTAAATTAATTTATTTTAATTAGAACAAAATAAATATAATTTTAATGTTTTAGATCTTAATTATGTCAATTATTATTTCATAAATTTTTGTGTAAACTACTCTTCTAACTACTGCACTGGCCAAACACTAAAGTAACTATTTTATATAAATATAAATTAGACTTAATGCTTAAGCATATATGAGAAATTAGATGTTAATACTATTTTTCTTTAACACAAATTGAAATTTAGATATTAGCTCTTCTCTCATTCATTCAATTGATAAAAGTTATTATTTTCCTTTATATACTACTTGTTATAAATTCACTATAAAATTATTACATATAATGAATTCCACTGAAATTTACATTGTCAATTGTATCAAAAACTCTTTCAGAAGAATTCATATTATAACACTACTTCCAGAGGTCTAAAATTAGTATCACCCCAAATTAAAATTTGAAATGTTTCAGATGCAGTTATTGATTTGAATGAATGAAAATTACTGCGGTACAAAAAGCAATTTTAGAAAACATCCACAAAAGCAATAAAATGTATACTAAAATGCATTGTAAATGAGAATGTAGAAAAAGGTATACATTCTCTTCTAAGAAAGAATAAAGAAGCATTAAGCAATTAGCAATGATTTATATTAACTTTACACATTTTTTTTAAATTTCAAACTGGAAAACTGTTGTTACAGTTTATCCAAGTAATCAACAAACCAAATTATATATGAAATCCAATAAAATGTCAAAAATTGTTTCTTTTTATCAAGTTCTTTCGAAAGTTTTAATTTTGCTTTCCAAATTTATTAATAAAAGTGTTTTTCATGTGTTTTGATTATCATTAAAATACAATTAGTGAAAAACTGTAGATCACTCTATTTTATACAACTTGTATTGAGTGATAGCTATCTCATGGTATTAAAAATAATGAAAATCATATATTACGTGAATTACAAAGCATTAAGCAATCTGAAAGGAATTAATTATCTGATCAATCGAAACACAGTTGTTTCGCTTCATTTTTCTCTAAATTCCGTGTTTCTTTTACAGCTTTCGTGATCATTTGTACAATAATTGTGTTTTGTATTTGATAACTTTTATAATAGATGAAACAAATTTTGGTTTTTTTTTTTAACAGAGCATTGAAGAAATTTTTTTAAATAAAATAAAAACAAATATCTATAATGTAATGCAATTCCCTAGTATTATAATAATTCCTTTGAAAATAACTTAATAAATAATAACATTTCTTAATATTTTTGAAAATAACTGAATTAACTGAATAACTGCTACAATTTTCTTTATTAATGAAGTTGGTCTGACAAATGTCAGACCTTTAAAGAGGATAAGCCAACAATTACAAACAACATATTTTATTGATTAAAAAATTTGCAATTATGCATGCATTTAAATTAATTAAAAAACATAATGTTTCTATTGAGATAGTGAAATAGTTTATGAGTTTAATCAAATTTATTTTAATACTTAAAATTACAAATTGAAAAACTATTATATTAATAAAACATGAAAGTATTTATTCTATTTTTGTTAATTATTTCTAATTTACTGATTTGAGTGCAAGAAAGTAGAACTAATTTCTCTTAAATCTTATATCTATCTGTATATAAGTTTTGCTACGATGTTGAACATGAGTTTAAACTGTTAAGTTTTATCTAAATGACCATTGAAGTCAGAAAGCAATCAAGGTGCATTGCTTCATTCTATACTCATATTTTCTGAAGAGGAGCTTGAAATTTTTTGAGATCTCTCATTTGGGACTTATGATAACTAAATAACATTAATGAACATTTCTCTTTTAGCAATGCATTTAAATGATTTCCTTTTGGAAAAATAAAAAACATAAATGAAATGACCAGCGTGTTCTTCGGACACGCTGGTCTTTTAGAGAATACAGAGAATCATTAAAGAAATAGAGAATGTTTGAGACATTCTAAGAAGACGAGTTGCTGCACGCCTACTAACCTCCACAAACTCTCTTGGAGAAGCGGGACTTACTGCCTTCATTTTAATTACCTCATTAACTGGTAGGTTTAATGTGTTGTACGTTGCTGGCCGTTAGAGGAAATGATAACCCCCAGTAAAACTATTTGACTTTTTTTTAATGAAAAACGTTTCTTTTATTTATTCTTCTCATACACATAAATTGTTTTTTTTTTCCTTTTCTACCCAGTGCTTACTACAAAATTCAGCAATTTTTCTCACATTTAATCAATTATATATACATAAAAATGCTTAAACTATGCCTAACGCAATGTTAATGAAACTGATGCTGATGAAATATAGTAAATGAAAATGTAATTTTTATAATATATTATTCTTAATATGAGAATTTTAGTTGATATATTTATTTTAAGTTTTATTTCTTAGCTATATGTTTATTCCTTTTCTTGATCGTGTATGTAAAAGTCAAGATACATATACAGACGCACACTCAGACAGACATACACATATATGTGTATATGCAAATTTATAGCATTGTTATAAGATATAAGTAGCAGATTTATATATTTATAAATATCACTCAAAATAAGTAGTTATTACTTTCACAAAATGTCACATCTGTTGAGAGATTTTTGAAACAAATAATGATGCTTTATTTTATGGAAAATGTAAATTGTTTAAATTATTAATTCTGAGTTTTTCCCTTCTTCGTATCACATAGATTTGAATTAAAAACATATAATATTCATAAATGTACTTAAATTTATATATAAAAATTTATAATATATATATGTATATATCATACGAAACATGTTACCATCCATTAACATGTTTCGTATGGCAGACACATTATCCGGGATTACTGCCGACGGCGGCCTTTCTGTGTGTTCTTCATCCTGAAGAAAATTGCGACCTCTTCTAAATTCTCTAAACCATCTGAATACAGTAGCACAAGCTGGAGATTCATCACCAAATGCTAATTGCAACCGTTGAACGCAATCTTCTTGATTTAATCCTGCTTTGAAATCGTAGAAAATCACAGCGCGGAAATGTTCTCGCGTCAACTCCCTTTTCTCTTGTGTTTAAAATTTATTCCACGCTAAGCAAGTTCAAATAAGTCAGTAAAAAATCATCTTCGGTGTTAAAGTGCTTTGTACTTTAAAATTAAACCGTTATTTTTATTTTGTAAATTCTCGTCTGCACGTATCTCAAAAATATCAGAGTAACCCTAGTATATTATTTATTTATATTTGTATTATATATATTATATATTCTTTCTCTGGATTGTATACCATGACTAAATATCTTCGTCAGAGAACATATTACACATTACAATACCAATAAATTTTCACATGATAATTTGTGTTTAAAATATCACAAGATATTGCAGATTAAAATTCATATGTTATCATTTTTATAAGAACAATGATTTAATAAGGAAACTTTACTTGTGAATATGTAAGTAATGTGCAATTTATTCATTAGCTTAAATATTCATTCCATTTCATGCACATTAAGATACATTTAATAAGGATTAAATATAATTAAATCAAATTTAAATGTCCTAAAGTAATATAGTTCATTTAAAAGGAAACATCTTTAATAAATTAAATGTGTTTGAAATAAGAAAATTAATAAGAATTGAAATAAGGATCTTTTTTGAAAGACATTTAATATAATAACCAAGTATTTTGATACAGAGCGAAATTGGTGCTGCATACAAATGAAAGAGATTTCATCTATATAAAACATGGGATTATTAAAACTGGACATTTATTTTTATTTAATTGAAATCATTTACATCAATTATAGATTATTCCATCAAAGAATTAAGAATTCACAATAGCAGTGCCAATAGAAACATGATAGAGCTTTATTCAATCTACATATTTAAAGAAAAGCACGTTTTCTTCATCTAGATAAATTCCTCTAAATCTATTTGAAATAGGCAATGAAGAATACACAAAGTACTTTACTCATTTCAATCAAACTTTTCATTAATATCAAGAAAAAAATATTAATAGAAATTATTGATTTTACTCACTTTTACATGAGACTGTTTAAATATTTACTTTAACAGTTTTTGATTAAAATAAGTTGAAAAAATATGTTTTTTCTCTAAAATGATTGTTATCTGTATTGGTAAAGAATTTTTTTTAATGTTGTGGACTCCTATATATTTATATTCGAATTGTTCCATACTCAACATCTAAAACACATTTCATTTATTTTGCTTTAGTATTCATATTTTGTCAATCTGAATATAAATTTAGCTTTGAAAATTGTGTAAGAGAATTTATTTCTGTAACTTTCTTGAAGCATTTTTACTAAAAAAAAGTTAGAAAATCTTATTCAAAAAATGTTAAAAAATAGCTATTGATATTAAAACAAGATATAATAATATATATGTATTACAATTTAAGTGTTTTGTAAACATTTTTAAATGGAAGCTTTCTTCTTTAAAATTTATATTTAATTTACGAAAATCCCTTTATTTCTAGACATCATAATTTTATATTGACAGAGATCTTATAAATTTTACATTTAACAAATAAATTACATTTTTTATAAATTTGTAGCTAAAGTATCAACAACAGTTATGAGAATTAAATGCTATTGAAAATATCTGCTATATTAAATTGTAAATATTATTCACATCATTTGTTACTTTTTATGATGACCAAGAAATCATTATGTCATTTTTGGTGACATGAAAGGCACGTGATTCTGGGGAGACATGATGCATCCTTCCTCAGAATTCATAAGGCATCATGTCTGCGAAGTATCAGAAAAAAGATTATGGATCTAATGAATTTAGTTAGAGAGTATAGAGCAACTTAGAAGCATGACTCAAATATCAAAGCACGTGTATCATTGAAATTCCAAGTCTTGTTTTTATTAAACAGCTGATTTTCTGAAATTCCATGCTAAGTGGTAGAATGAGGGTGGGATAAAATATGCGACAAACTATATAAGACATTCATAATTCACTAAAGACACAAGTCTCCAATGATTTCTCTGCTCTATAAAACAAGACTGATAACTGACACTGTTTCGATTGACGACCGAATACTAGTCTAAAATACAATACATTTATATAAGTGTCATATTCTGATATATCTATCACAGTTGTCACCAATTTTGTTTTAACGAGCAAAAGGATCAACGACACATTGTATCACTAAATATACCTGAATGATGAACATCATCATTTGTGCCAATGGTCTCGCAAACATCCATACTTTGGGTTTTTGGTACTCAGAAAGACAGATATTTATTTTTGAATATTCTTATCCATAGTATTTGGGACATGGCAGTTTATTCTCAATAAAATTTATATAGAGCAGAAGTCTAACCTGTGACATATTTTTAGTCAGGGGAGCGGTGCTCATTGGAAAGTTGCGAACTTCTTTTCTCTGGATCACGTACTTTCCATGAGACCCTTGAAGTTAAAATATAAAGCAGTGACGGTAATCATAATTTTTAGCTTTTCAGCTTTTATGCATATTCATAAAGGATTTATTCAACTCTATTACTCAATCTTGGATATTACCATTAAACCTGGTTTTAATCAGTATCTACAATAATATATTTTACTTATCATGAATTTAATAAATGAAATCCTAAAAAACTAATATGACTAATGAATCCTATATTTCATTGTTTAATATAGCCGACCGATTGGCTGAGTGGTTAGCGTTTCTGACTCCTGAGCTGTTGGTCGCGGGTTTGAATCCCGGTTCTTTCCTTCTCTGTTCGGGCATGGATGTTTCTTTCCTTCTCTGTTCGGGCATGGATGTTTCTTTCCTTCTCTGTTCTCTCTGTCCTTTCTTCTGTGATGTTGTATGAATGTGGTCCGCCCTATAAACGGGTTTGTGGTGGTATGGCGCGGGTAACGTTACTCGCCTCGGAGACTTGGTTCACAGGTGCCCGCTGGGTAACGAAAAATGAGTAGCAGTCTCAGGCCTTGTTGTGGCATAGGGTTATACCCTCTTGTAAACGCCAGCAGAGGTCCCTGTACCTAACCCTGTCAAACCCTCTTGTTCCCGCCATTGGAAAAAAATCTCTTCAATATGTTAGTGTTTCTTAATAATATATATAACAAAGTAACTGGAAAAAGATAAAAGAAATACGGTTTATTCTTAAGTTGAAAATTAAGTTTCCCCTGTCGACTGTGGTCAGAGTTGTGTATGAAAGTCAAAAAATAGAATGAGACATTTAAGATATGACATACCTTTATTTTTCCACATAGGTGCCAAGTACATTGAGACATTTGTCATATCGCTTAATAAGCTTCAAAAAGCCCTCCAGGAAAAATTCAGGGCTTTGCATATGGAAGAAGCGTTGAACGGCTATGGGCGAAAGGCGACACAGCAGGAAAACCCGCAAGTCACCGATACACCATTGGGTAGAGGTCCGAAGAGGGCAAGGACTTTCTGTTTCGGATCTTTCTTTTCTGTTCGGAAAACGTGGGTCCACCATTTCACGCCAGAATCGAATGCCGCATCTATGGAGTGGAAACATCCGTCATCACCTGCCCGAAAGAAGTGCAAGACAACTCCCTCTGCAAGTAAAGTGCTCCTTACAGTTTTCTGGGACGCCCAAGGAGTTTTGTTGCTGGACTTTTTGGAGGTTGGGACAATCAATGCTACGCGCTACTGTGATACCATGACCAAATTGAAAGAGGCGATTCGGAAAAAGCAGACTGGCCTTCTCACATCTGGCGTTCTGCTGTTGGATGACAATGCCAGACCACATTCGGCAACGGCAACGCAAAACCATATTGCAACTCTTGGTTGGGAGTGCCTACATCATCCGCCATACAGACCTGATCTCGCACCAAGCGACTTCCATCTGTTTCCGGCTTTGAAGAAAAATCTCAGGGGAAGGCGCTTTGGAAGCAGTACTGAAGTGAAACAAGCCGTTCAACGCTTCTTCCATATGCAATGCCCTGATTTTTTCTGGAGGGCTTTTTAAAGCTTATTAAGCGATATGACAAATGTCTCAATGTACTTGGCACCTATGTGGAAAAATAAAGGTATGTCATATCTTTAATGTCTCATTCTATTTTTTGACTTTCATACACAACTTTGACCACAGTCGACAGGGGAAACTTATTTTTCAACTTACCCTCGTATAAATGTAATATAACGTAAAACAATCTAAATATTCCTCGTTGTGTAACAAACATATACTATTCATTTATTTTCCCTTAGAGCTATATTTTCTTTCAGGATATTTATAACTTAAAATTTTCTAAGAACTAAATATTCGCTTCAGTTTAGAAAAGTATTTAAATGAATTATACTCCTTTAGGTGTTTAGCATTTTACATAAAACAAATATAAAATAATAAAAATAGTTTAAAATCAATAAATGTAATAGATTTTAGAAATACGCTTATGAAACTAATGAGTAAGAGGTTTTCATACTTTAATACATATATCATTATAACAAGAAACTATCGAAGTAAACAAGTGCACTTATTGAATGATTTTTTTTATTTAAATACTTTAGTAATTATGTATGTTACTTTTTATATATTTTGAAATTTTAACGATGTATATTTAATATTTTTAAAATTATATTCTCAGTTATTTACTAGATTAATACTTTTTAAAGATATTAATAAATTAATATTACTTACAATTATATTATTATTTTTACAATTATCATATACTTACGCTTACAGAAATCCTCAGACATACGTAATAATAAGTACTATATTTATAAATTATAATATTTAAGTACTATGTTTATAATTATATATTTTGTTATTAAATCAGAACAATAAATTCATGGAAGATATTGATAAATAGCACGTAATTTTAATTCTTTATTGCTTATTATTAATTAAATTCAATATTTCTATATTAAATAATTTTTAAATTCCAAAATTTATTTATGTGATAATAAGGATATGTGTTATTGCTAGTTTTCAGCGGACATTTAACATATCTGAAATAAATGAACAACTTTTGCGATGCATGTGAACGATATACCTTACACAATGAAAATTAATTTTATTTGTGATAATGTGCATATATTTTATAACATATTACTATGCTATTTTTAGTAATTAATTTGAAATAAAAACTGCGAAGCAGTTATTTAATTATTTTAAACTAAATTTACTTACAAATATTCATTTTCAAACTAATCATCGAATTCAAAATTATGTTTTCTTAATATATATTGAAACTATGCCTTTTAATGAATATGTTTGGGTTACAATAATCATATATAATTTATGTATTTAATTTATATGCTAAAAATACATGACATTTTATCACACTATATAGCTGATTTAGCAAACTTATTCAAGAATTTTTTTCTAAAGTAACAAAAGGTTGTTGATAATGGAATTCCAATTACAGAGACTTATCCTATCACAGAATCTGTCATTCCAATTGCATTATTCAAAAAGAACGTAGGAAACTGGATTGGATTCTCTGGGGATAATTTTTCTTCTTTATCGCCTTCGAAAGTAAGTGGGGTAATTTCTTAACCAGTCTCTGGAAAAGATAAATATAAAGAATAATCACATAAAGAAAACCGAGAGTGTCATTAAGATTGGCATGCAAAAGAATTATTTATTTATCTTCAATCGTGAATCTTTCGTAGAATTTAACAAGTTAAATACATTCAATTTTCTGAAAAACAAATGATTAAAACAATTTTAGAAGCTAAAACAGTTTCATTAAGATAAGAAGGAATGAGAGAAAGAAATCCTTTGACAAAATCACCGAAAAAATTAAATTATTTATTGAGACTGGATATAAAAGTATATAAAATAAATGAAATATGATAATGAAGAATATTTAGAAGGTAATCAATTTTTATCATAGAAATACTTTCATAAAAGTAGACTTAAAAATGTGAAATTTTTTCTTAAATTTGGAAAAAGAACTCTGACGCGTGTCTTACGCAATTATTTTACTATTACTCTTATAATATCTAAAAATGAGAGTAATATCTCATATATCATTTTGTACAATAAAGAGAATTCTTTTTAAAATAATAACATATATTATAAATATATTTATTTGAATATTTAAATATCGAAATTATGTCTTCTTGATTTGTTTTTTTTTCTTTTAAATCAAAAATTTATTTTTAATTTTAATTAGTTTTGAAAAGCAAATACGTCATGATTAAAATGAACTATTAACTTGAAATAACTGAATTTAAAAATCCATTATTTATTACCAAAGTATATATAAATTGAAATTTAAACTTGGCTAGAAAATTTCAGTTTGTTATGAAAAACTTATGAAAATCAAATTAACTTTTGCAAGGATTAGAAATAGCTGCGGCTTCCTATTTAATCAAATAAATATAGTTGATTCCCTGATGAAATAGGATCATATCTTAATAAAACTGTTTTATCCATTTCAAGTGGTTTTACTTAATAGACAATAATGATAAATTTATTTTACTGATTATTTAATTATTATGAACAGTATAATGTAAATAAGATCATATTTCGATTAAACGGAAATTATAAATTTTAACTATAAATGTTACGGCTATAAATTTTTAGTTAAATCAAATTTTTAAGCTTTGATATTATTGTTAATTGAATAAACTAATAATTTTCAAGAATTTAAGGAAACACAAAATTTTTGAAGCTAATAATTTAATTTAAAATACAAGTTTAATATTTGATTTAAGACAAAATTTTGTTAAACAAACATAACTTTCTTTGATTCGAAAACTTGGGCTTTCAAGGATATTGAGGAATTTATATTTGAAATTTCTAAAATTACATTTCATTACTGCAGAGTTCCACATTAAAAACCCCTTATTACTTTTATTAAATGCTTGTAAAACATTTTTATAATTGTTCCAATGTATATTGCTTGAAGCATAGAACACATACTTTATTTGTCAAATATTTCTCCTAATTTTGTTTTAGTTCATGAACCTTTAATTCCCAACTTATATAAAACAGCTTGTTTATTTACTACAACAATTGGTATAGGCATAAATGCATATGTTTTACATTAAAATTCAAAATTTAAAATAATAATTTTAATATTCATTTTTTTAGGACTAATTGAAAATCTTGTAAATTCCCAATCACATTCTAGTTTATTACTTGATGTTGTAATTGTATTCTGATTAATTCATCTAATTTATATTGTTCAGTTAACTTGCTTGAATTCCTTATAATTAAAATATTATTTTTAAAAATATGACGAAATATAATAGTTATTGAAATTTATATAACTATAAACCAATCATTAATTTTAAATTTTTCTATATAATTCATATTACTTTGTCATTTTATTTTACTGATTTATTAAAAAATATTCTTAATAAACTTTTCTATGTTTGGATGTTTTGCCTTAATGAATTAGGCTTTCTGATTAATATGCATGTCAAGTTCTGTGCAAATCATGTGCACAACTACATCAGCTATAATTTTAAATGTGAAAATTTTTTGAAAAGACCAAAAGTTTACCACAAGACTCTAAAAGAAATAATATTCTTGCCAATTTATTTTTGTTACTATTAAAAATCATTTGTGATACAAAGGCCATAAGTTTTTAAGTATGTTAACAATTTTTAAATTTTTAGTTTTATAAACTTTTAAAAAAATTAAAAATATTTATCCAATTGCATTAATTAACTAAAATGAATATTAATTATTTAAATAAAGACTTTTCAGATATACTTTTATTGTAATTTATATCCTTAATTGCACTTACAAATATATATGATCAAACAAGTTCATTTTCTTTTTACGTTAAAAAGGTACGTTAGAATTTTACTAAAACTTATTTTCATTTTACTAAAATCTATGAAAGTAAGATTATAATGAATTGAAAAATATGATAATAAAAGTAATCTAATAATGTAAGGAAACTAATTAAAAGTTTATGCATTACATTATTGAATAAAAGTGAACCAGTAAATTTCTCTAACTAATATTAAGGGAGTACAGCAATGCATATAAAATTGAAAATAAGTGATGTTATATAATGCGCGAATATATGCATGAATATTTACATAAGTAACATCATTTAAAAGAAATAATGAATTATTATCCATTAATACTTAGAATTTTAAGATAACTATTAATATTTTCTATTGTCATTGTACTGCCTTCTCTGTTTGATCTGAAAAAGATTTAAAACTCTTAAATGAATACTTAGCAATATTATAAATATTGTATAGTATTTCAGTAGTACATTTCATGTTATATTTCATATATATTTGTTTCATTTGAAATAAACACTAGCATTAGGCAAATGTTAAGCACAAACATTAAGTTCATTTACTTGAAATATTTAAAAACCATGTGTTAAAATTTATGTAAGTTAATGTCAATTATTATCTTGTCTATGAATTATTTAAAACAAAATGTTGAAAATTATAACTTATCTTTGTCTTAAAATTATAATTAATATGATACCTTTTTATACAATTATCAAGTAAATGAAAATGAAAATGTGAGTATTTGATAAAGGAAATGAAATACATTAGCAATTCAGTGATTCAGAAGTTAAAAATTATTTCAACTTCTGATATAGTTTTTATTTTATGTTTCAACTCCTGTTAAAATTAAGGAATTGTTTTGTGAAATCTTATTTACTTATTTACAATAACCGGTAATTTAAGTTGAAATCTAAGTACTGGATGAGCTACTTAACATCAAACACAGATTTATATGTAAATAAAATTAATTAAACAGAGATAATATTCTCTAGAATTATATTATTTCCTTGGATTAGGGATTTAAATTTCACATGATTATTTATCGTTTTCTGATTAACAACTTAAACGAATTTCATGTTATTTTAAACTATAATTCGGGATTACAAATTGAAGTATTTTAGATTGTCTATGAAAATAAATATATTTAAAAAAATTAACACATGAAAAGTTGTTTGATAGTTTATATTTTTTAAGTACAAAATATTTGGAAGAGATCGACCAACAATTGAAAAACTATAAAATAGTCTCTATGAAGTGGTAAAAAAACTATTTGTTCTGGAAATCTTACACAAAAAATACTGTGTATCTTTCTACCTAGAAACGTATTGCGCTTGGTTTAGTTTTGAAACAAAATGGTAGAAGTAAATAAAGGCTTTCAACAAATAGTTTACTCTAAATATTTGTTCATAGAATTTAGTTTAAAATATAAAATCATTAAGAAGCTATATTACTATTTGTATATTGAAGAAAAATCAATTTTATTATAACGTATGTTAAACATTTTGGTTATTTTGTATTTTTTTATTATTTTCTAATATAAAATATTTAAATATAATATCACTTAGTGTATAATAATTTATGACAAGAATAGCAGTTTTGGATAATATATAAATCATATTTTCATATATTTAAAAATTTAAAAAATTGAGTGTGAATTACTTCATTGTTTAAATGTAAATGGTTTTTATGTACTTTAAGTAAATTTTGCAGTAAAATGGAAAGATTTTGTTAGATGAATTTCTTAGCAATATTTAAAACTCTTTAGATTTACACGGTTAAAACATTGTAATTAGATAAATTAAAATTGGTCATTCATTACACGGTTAAAACAATATATACAGATAAAGTATAGTTGGTCACTCAAATGCTAAACTGTCAATAACTTACTGTACAAAATTCCAAATGATTTTTACGTTAATCAAGTAGTAGCTAACCTTATTCAAGATTTTACGTTGATCAACGTAAAATCTTGTGGTAATCCTATTAAATCTAATTCAAGATGGTCATTATTTATTAACTTTGCATGAAATGTATTCAAATATTTTTAATATATATATATATATATATATATATATATATATATATATATATATATATATATATATTCATAAAAGAGAAAGGAAATGAATTTTAGTGTTTTTTTAATTAACTTAAGAGTATCTTATTTAAATAAATCTTTCATCAATTTAGACTTGATATAAATCAAAAAGATAAAAACATAAAAGTCATCCCTAGACATTAAAATATCATGTAAGTTATGGTTTCCATTTCCTTCAAAAACACACAATTTGTGTTAATTTTAAGTCATTTGAGGGTTATGTATTCTCAAATGACTTAAAAACATTTGTATTGTTAAAAATATTTGCATTAAAAATATTCGTAAATATTTGTATTACAGAACTGTTAAGTATGTGTATTACTTAACAATTCTGTTCATAGTAAAATTTAATTATCTGTTATATTTAGGAAATAGTCATATCTTTTCTTAAAAATTTACATTGGATATGAGGTATTATGTTAAATAAAAATAATGACTTTTTCCAATGTATCCTTCCTTTTCTCTTATGAATTCCTTCAAAGTTGCGTTTATTAATTCTAGTAAATATCTTTTGATACAAATTATTTTAACCTAGAAAATGTCCGTGAAAATTTCTAAGATTAATTTAAATTCATAAAAATAAAAGTGCTCTCTAAGTAATACTGCCCAATATTCATCGAATTTTTATCACTTAAGTTATTAAAAAGAAGCATAGTAATAAAATAATTGTAGTATCTGGAGATCATATACCCTGATAAGGAATATCTGCTTGTTTTTCTTTTTCTTAGGTAGACAGTCCTGTGTAACAATGCTATGAATTCAATTATTTGGTATACACCTAGGAAGGTTTTTGATTTTTTTAAAAATCAGAATTGGGATTCTGAGTGCTCCCGAACATATACTTCAAAAATATCAAAATAACATTTAATTCGTAATATTTGTTAAAAGTGTAAACATAAAAAATTGAAAAATTAAATTTTTACGTATGAAATTTACTAATAGAGTTTACTTTTATTAAACTGTAAAAAAACACCGATAATACCAGTTGTAGTAAAAATAAAAATATAAATCACAAGGTAAGTAAAACTTTGAATCGTTCAATTTATATGTTTCCAATTATTGTTTGTATATTACAAATTATATTAAATTTTAAAATATTTTAAATAAATAATTTGTGTTTCCTTTAATATTTCAAAAAATTTATTTAAATTACAAAAAACAACATAAATGTCCGTTTGACGTTAAATTTTACACCAGAAAATTCTAATAAATATAAAAATGCAGTCAAAAAACTATTGCAATTATTAAATTATTAATAAGTAGATGAATAAAAATATTGATTTCCGTCTAAAGAAAATAATTGAAAATACGTTTTATGTAACCTAATTATTATGCCAACAAAGCAAAGTGTCATTGGTCGATCTACAAATCAAGCAAAAAAGAGAAGAACGAGCTTTCAGAAGCAAATGAGCAGTGAAAAAGCAGGCAACAAAGAGATCGAGATCACACTAATCTTGCTCGAGATTTAGAAACGAGTGAACAGATGCAAGCAAGGCTGCAAAGGAATCAAATTCGCAGGACATAGTCAAGACGAAAGATATATACTGATTTGAATTTATGTAGTTTCAACTACAATCCCCTTTACAATTATAATCATATAAGTATGATTATTGAAAAAATGGATAAAAGTGTGCGTATTGTGGTGCTCAAAAATTTAAAAATGGAACACCAGGTATGTGCTGTGTAGGTGGAAAAGAAAAGTTACCAGAGACTTGCCTTCACCACCTGAGCCACTACGTATTAAATTTAATATCAATTGAAACAAGTCAATCAAAAATTGTTTTGAAAATAATACACAAATACAATTCACTCTTCTAAATGACATCGTTCGGAGCAACGAATATCGTTAGCGCAAATTATGTGAAAACATTTAAAGTACAAGGACAAATTTATCACTATATGCTGGATCATTACTACCCTTGCCAAATGCTGATCATAAATATATTCAGATATATTTTATGGAAAATACACTGATTAATAAATCAACAGCCGGTGTCAATTGAATATCAGTACTAAATGAATTGAATTTAATTGCCACAGAATTACAAAATTTGTTTGAACAACATAATGAATTGATTAAATTATTTAAAACCGCCACTGAACAAATACCATCCAACGATTACAAAGTAATTATAAAGGGCTATAAAATACCTATTGTTTAACATCGAATGCAATTCAACGCACCAATGATCGATGAAATGGCAATTGTCATAGTTGGTGAAGAATTTAATTCTCGCAATATAATTCATCATCGGCAGAAATGGTGACGTTCGTTCATATGACGCATTAATATATCCTATTCTATTTTGCCAAAGAGAGGAGAGATATCATTTTATTATTAATATAATAAATCCTACTACTAATGTGCATATTAACAAAAAAGTCAGTGCTATGAATTATTATGCATATCGAACAATGCTTTATGAGAATGCTGATAATCATATATTGGAATGTAGACAACTATTTCATCAATATAATGATGAC
Organism: Latrodectus hesperus; assembly: GCA_037975125.1. NCBI lineage: Eukaryota > Metazoa > Arthropoda > Arachnida > Araneae > Theridiidae > Latrodectus > Latrodectus hesperus. The sequence continues at coordinate 113,096,435 of CM075851.1, forward strand.
ATGCCTGAAAAAATATAAAGTGAAAGACTCCTTTACATACGACTAAATCAAGTCAAATTGCGTTCTGAAATTATTCATTTACGTGATGCAGTTGTAAATGATGGCAATCTCAGTGAATCGGGAAAAATAGTCATTTTACCATCCACATTTACTGGCAGCCCAAGACACATGCATGAATATGTACAAGATGCAATGAAGTATGTTCATGCAGATGGTCGTCCAGATTATTTTCTTGCATTTATAGGCAACCCAGCATGGGGTGAAGTAAAGAAGCGTTTATTAATTGGACAATCACGATCATATCGACCATGATATTTCTGCACGTGTATTTAAACAAAAATTTTGGTGTTAAACAGTAAAATCTTTAATATGTTTTATCGTCAAACACCATACATTTGGAGGGATTTGCTGTTGGAAGTATTATTCCATTCAATGGAAAAAAGAGGTTTACCGCATGAGCTTATTTTAATATGAATGATGGAAAGATAACACCAACAGAATTGAGGAAATCAACCCTGCAGAAATACCAGATATTGAAATTGATAATGACTTGCACGATTTTGTCTCAAAAAACATGTTTCATGGTCCATGTGGCTCACTAAATATGTCTCACCATGCATGTCAGATGAAATGTGCACAAAGCGGTATTCTAGAGACTTACTTGCTGAAAGTATTCTAGGCAATGATGGATATCCACTCTACCGACGACGATCTACCAAAAATAGGGGAAATTACATTAAACTAAAATCATTCAACAATAATATTGATGTTGATAACCGTGGGGTATTACAATATTCTCCATTACTACTAAAACGTATAACGCACACATAAATGTTGAGTACTGTAATTCAGTGATTGTAATAAAATATATTTGCAAATATGTGAACAAAAGAAGCGATTTGGTTGTCTTTGGAGAGGAAAATACTACTGAATTTAACTATGAACTCATCCAATATCAATTGGGACGTAACATGAGTAGCAATGAGGCTCTACGGCGTATTTTATCATTTTCTATTCATGAGCAATATCCAACGGTTGTTCATTTTGCAGTGCATCTTGTAAATGGGCAGGGTGTTTATTTTACATCAGAAAATGTGCATGCATGAGCAATGCCAACACCATCAACAACATTATCTGAAGTTTTCACATTATGTAGAAATGATACCTTTGTAAGGACACAACTTTACTATGAAGTGCTACTGTACTCTGAACAACTTATTTTACGTGGAATAACAAGATAATTTCATTAACAAGATAATTTCAGCCTCGTAAACAAGGTAATGATGTACAAGGACACCTAAATTTATATTCCACAGATGCATAAGTTTGTGTGTACATACAAATAGTGAAGAATGCTTTTACCTAGAATAATTATTAATCAATGTTCGCGGATCAACATCTTTCCAAGAGTTAAAAAAAAAAAAAAAAAAAAAAAAAAAAACAATCAACTGCCATATTTGTGCTACACTTCGTGAGGCTTACAGATATTAAGTCTCTTAGAAAACGATGCTCATTCTGATATTTCACTCATTGATGTTTCTAATACAGCTCAATCACAGCAGATACGTACAATATTTTCCATTACGCTAACTATATGTTTTCCGGCTAGTCCAAAGGATCTTGGGAAAATTTCAGGACTATATGAGTGAAGACATTTTACATCGTATTTGTAGAATAAATGCTAATCACAACATTCAATTTAAATCAAATATGTATATCTAATGAAGCATTGATTTTATTTGAGGATGTATGTTTAACAACCAGTGACAGAAATGGGAGTGATTGCTCCACATCCTGGGGCCTGAGCAGCTACCAAGCGCGTCGGTAGGCGGTGGATCACCGAACGTCCTGTAGGAATGACAGGATAGCCTTGAATATAGAATCAGAGGCCGCGAACCAGCTCCCGTAAACCCTGGTGTTATGCGTTCCGTGCCTAGGGCTAATTGGCACCGCGGTATTGGTGTCTTAACGGAGCCTCTAGTTGCCTGGCAAACTTCTAGAGTAATTTGCCTTGCCCAGTATCTCAGGCAATGCTGGGTGGACTTATATTACCTGAGCTTATAAATTGTTATCTTGTGACTGAAAAGACACAAGAAATAACAATCCTTTCTGCATCTACAGGTGATGCCTCTGAAGTTGACCTTGCTGAAAAAGACAAGTGAACTCAGAGGCTGTCTTGTAAAGGGGAAGTAATGAATCCTTCACTTGAGGTAGAAATGACCTCCAAACCATCTTCTGGTGAAAGTCAGGAAGCTATCTCTAGTAAGACTGACTCTCTGACCAGATGGGACTATTTCAGCAAGACCCTATCTGCTGGAAATGTCATACGCAAGAGGAAACGGCAGAGCATATCATTTATGAATGCGAGGCTCTTGCCCTCCCTAGATTAACCTCTTTAGGCATCATCCATACTAGAGAGTTACACCTTGACTCCATTAAAGGGTTATCGGACTTTATTAATAAAGTGGATGACCCGAGCAACTGGAACTAGGAAACATTGGGTTTGGAGTTAATGGTACAAAATGCTGATAAAAGCAGAGGTGCCCAATGACATACAAACCCAATTCTAAGAAGAAGAAGATTGCTCCACATAGATCTGGTAATGACATTTTCGATCGTTTTATACAACGAGAAACGCACTTCGATGTTATTTAATTTCAAACATTGTTAGAATTAATTTAATTTTTTAAACGTTTGAAAAAGTAAATAAATGTATCATAGAATCTATTTACGCATAGAAATAGTTCTTTTAAATGTTTTGTCAGCAAAAATTACTGCAACTTTAATTTTTAATAATTGGTTATTAAAACGTTAAATTTAAAATTGTAAGAACAGATTATTAAGTAATTTGAAATATTGGTTGAATTTTTATGCCAAAAGTTTAAGAAAATTGTTAATTTATTTCTCACTATTGCCTTTCTAAATGCATTCCCAGTTGCTAAATTAATATCCTTCAGAATAATTATATTTTCTTCAGAAAAATAACAAGCTAAGATCAACCATGTTGTGTAATTAATAAAAACATTTTAAAAATGTTGTAGAAAAATATCTTAACAATCAGAAAGAAATAAAAAGAAATTTGAGTTTAAATATATACATAAACAATTGAAATTTTATTAATATACAATTTATTAAATATAAAGCTTTTAAATAGTATCTAATATTTATTTAGCTGTAAGTGATATTCTGAAATGTTTCAAAATATCTTTCACATTAATTTGTGCAACTGTCCTGAATTGTAAACTCTCATGTATATTACAATTTGTGCATTTTATATTAAATTATCAGTAGATATTGATATTAGATATCTGATCACCCTGATAATATATAAAGCAAACTGTAAACAAACTTTTAAATAAGTTATACGTGTGAAGCAAATAAAACGCAATGTGGCAATGTGAATTTATATTTATCGAAATTTTTGTTTTAGCAAGTAATTAATAAACATAATAAAGTACATAGCTTTTTTGGAATTAGTAATTTTCTCTTATTAACATTATGAGTGCTTATGAGTGATAATAAATTATACGAAATAATTAGAAGAGATAAATTATGTGAAAGTAAGAGAGATTAACCCCATTTGTGTTTAAAATCAAATTATCTGGTTAAGGATTTTATTTACTTTGAATGATGATAATGAGATATAGCGATGAATGCATTAACTACCACAAACTTTTTAACATTTTGAAACATCCAGAAACACAACTAAGCAGTGTCTTATAATAAAATATCACTGAGAGAAAAGTAATTAATTTGTAAATCTTACAATCACATTCATTAATGCTTCATTTCTGTGCTTTCTTATTATCATAATTAACATTAACACCTGCCAAAATTTGCATAACAAGAATTATTTTCTCAGAATATAGTGTCCCAAAAGAGTTAAAGTTCTTCGGATTTGCAACTTTAAGCAATGAGTAGAAATCTTCATCTAAGTATCTTTTATTTGCATAGAAATGGGCTACTTAAAGATAATTTATTATTTTGCTGAAGTTTCTCTCTGTAATGTAATATTCTATACCACGAATTGTCTTATTTCAAGAGATAAATAAGCTTTATTAATTTTAACGTCTGCTATTGTTAATAAATGAAGTTAATATATTTACTGTATTCTATTTTGCAAAGATATATGATTTTAGAGCAGAATTTTAATGCAAAAAATCTCATATTGCCTGAAGATATTCTTACTCTCAAGCTTTAAATAAGAATCTGTCTGATATAAAAAATCATTTTAAATGAATTATTTAGGATGATAATATAATGCAAATCATTGTTAAGGATTTTCCAAAATATTTATTATTTTTTGTTATAAATTATATTATTTTATTTCTAATACCTAAATGTAAACTACTTTCTTATTTTTAATAAGCAGAACTATGATTATTGTCTTTGAGCGTCGTTTCTGAGAGCTAATATAATATTTAGCATTTTCATCTAACGGAAAAAGTGACAATAGCAAATTTTTTAGAGCTTAGCAGCATCCAGTTTTCCAGTTTTGAAATGTAGTTTAAGAATATATTTGTATAATTTATATTATGAATCAATATATTTGATATAAATTATACAAATATTTGATTAATTTATTATTATGAATGTTTTATATATATATATATATATATATATATATATATATATATATATATATATATATATATATATATATATATATATATATATATATATATATATATATATATATATATATATATATATATATATATATATATATATATATACATACATATATATATATATATATATATATATATATATATATATATATATATATATATATATATATATATATATATATATATATATATATATATATATATATATATATATATATATATATATATATATATATATATATATATATATATATATATATATATTTAATAAATTTTAAATTCCTACTATAAAGTTAAATTTAAATATCATTTTTTTTCTTTTTCATAAGTTCATTTTCTTAGATTTACTGTGTAAAAATATTTGCTACAACAAAAACAGTAATAAAGAGTAGAATCCTTGCAGATGATGATGTGCAAAGATTATTCTGCCTATTGCAAAAACTCAGAGACAATGTTGAATCAATGGAAATTATAGTTGTGATTTTACTTTGTACATTCATATTGTTACAAATTTATAAATAATGATTATATTTGTCTTAAAATATCTCAGACAGATCAGAAATTCTCACATTTTGGGCAAAAATTGCGGTATTTAGACGTGTTGTAGTTTAAAAGCGGATTTCCTAATGATTTGGCGACTTGGCGACAGTTATCGAGATTCTTGGCGACTTTTGGCGAGATTTTTGGCGACTTGGCGAGAAATCGATACTTCTGGAAACATCCATCACCTAAGCTCTAGGACCAATATTTTTCGAGATAGCCTAGAAGCTTCCAGAACCTTGGCGAAATTGGTAGATTTCTCCGCCAAGTCAGGTATAAATACCGCAGCCCAACATGGAGAGAGAGAGAGTTTTGTGAAGACAGTCAGTGAGTGAAGACGATTAGTTGTGACTGCTAGTTGTTCTCTGTCTGAGGTATGTGAGACCTGTGATTGGAAGCTATTTCTTATTGTATCTGACGAATTGTAGCTGTATAATTGTGATTGTTACAGCGGGAATTTCGTTTATCTAGTGAAGTTTTTACGAATAAAAGTCTTGTGTTCATTAAGTGGTTGCTTTATTCAACTCTCAATCAACACGAACCCGTGGAGCTCGGTACAACTGGTGTCAGAATCGGGATTGAAGAGTTGATGCAGCGTGTCACCAGAAAAATGGATATGGATTTAATGAAAAGTCTTCTCGAAAAATTAGCGGAGCAGATGGCTGAGATGAAAGCTGGACAAGAAGATATGAAAACCGAGATGAAAGCTGGACAAGAAGAGATGAAAGCTAGACAAGAAGAGATGAAAGCTGGACAAGAAGAGATTAAAACCGAGATGATGAAAGAGATGAAAGCTGGACAAGAGGAGATGAAAGCTAGACAAGAAGAGATTAACACCGAGATGATGAAAGAGATAAAATCTGGACAGGATGAGCTCAAGAAGGACATTGTAAGTGTTAAAGAAGAATTCTCCAACATCATTCAGGAGAAGATGAATGCAATGGAGGATAAGGTAACTTCAGTAGAAACTAAAGTTCTAGAGATAGAAGAAAACGTGGAAGAAGCATTAGACAATATCAATAAGGAGATTGAAAGCTTGAAGAAGCAAATGTCAAACAAACATGAGGAACCCAACGTGACATTTGTGCCTTCCCTAGCCAATATTAAACTCTCAACATTTGATGGGAAATCATCCTGGCAAGTATACAAGACCCAGTTTATGATGGTAGCGGAAGCTAATGGATGGAATCCCCGAGCCCAAGCTTTTCACCTGGCGGCTTCTTTAAGAGGAGACGCGGCTGACATCCTCGAGACGCTTCCGGAGGAGCAGAGGCACGATTTCCAAGCCCTATCGAGTGCGCTTGAGCTGCGGTTTGGAGATAAGTGCACTAAAGAATATAGCAGACTACAGTTAAAGTCACGCTATCAAAAAGCGGGTGAAAGTCTTCAAGAATTGGCTGCCGATATTCAGCGACTTTCCCATCTAGCATTTTCGGACTGCCCAGCTGAGACACGTCAGGATCTGGCTCTCCATCACTTCATCGATAGTGTGAGGGATCCGGAGATACAGAAAACACTTAGACTCGCCGATGTCAAAGATATTGGATCTGCCCTAGTCTACGCACATAAGATAGAGGCTGCCCAGCAGGCCGCGCGTAAAGACCGGCACTCAATCAGAGCCGTCTCTACTACTGATAAGGACTATGATCTCAGAAAGCAAATCGAAGAACTGCGGCGAAAATTCCGTAACTTAGAAATGAGTAAAGGTGGCAGAAACACGAAAATTCAGTGTTGGACTTGCGGTGCAGTCGGACACGTTCAGAGAGACTGCCCAAAACGAAAAGATGATGGAAATGATCTTCGTCAGAAGCCCCATTTCAAATTGTTTCATATTTCTTCCGTAAGTAGCGGCGACAACGGACTTTTCGTTATGGGACATGTCAACGAAGTTCCCTGCAGAATGATAATCGATACTGGAGCCAACGTAACTATCATTAGGACAGATTTGGCTCGCAAACTTGGTGACAAACTTATCTGGACGCCGCCCTGCATTACCCTCCAAACTGTGACAGGTGACAAGATTAAAGTGCATGGAAAAATAAATCTAGACATTGCATTTGGTAATGCCGTGTACCATCATATGGCATATGTCGCTGATATAAATGACGAATTTATTCTCGGATTGGACTTTCTCAAAGAAAACCATTTCAAGTTAGATTTTAAAAATAATGAACTACACTCATGTTCTGAAGACATAGCGATTTTTAAGACGAAATATTCAGATATTAAAACAGTCCATCATATAACTGCGAAGAGTGAAACAACATTACCACCAAGAACTGAGACAATAGTTTGCGGAGCTCTTTCAGAAGATAATAATTTTCATTATGGATTGACTGAATATCCAGATTCCGACAATAGCGTTAAAGGAGTACTAGTGGCTTCTTCACTCGTCGACCTTTCACGAAATGTAATCCCGGTAAGAGTTGCTAATCTAAGTAATAAGGTAAAACTTATAAAAGAAGGAGAAGTGCTAGCGACTTGCACTCCAGTGACCTGTATTAACCGAAATTGTCAAGCCACACTATCTGAGCCTCCTGACACTCTAATTAATGAACTCCTTCAGAGAGCAGAGTTAGATGATAAACAGAGGAATGCTGCAAGAAATTTATTATTAGAATTCGGAGATCTCTTTTCCAAGAAATCAGATGATGTTGGGCGAACCAAATTGACGCAGCACCGAATCAATACAGGAAATCATCCACCCATTAAACAACATCCGAGAAGATTGCCATTCGCTAAGCAGGAAGAGGTGGATAATCTTCTGATGGAAATGCAGCAGAATGACATTATTGAGCCATCAGAGAGTCCTTGGGCTTCGCCTATTGTTTTAGTTCGGAAGAAAGATGGTTCTACCCGATTCTGCGTTGACTATCGTCGGTTAAACAACATCACTAAAAAAGATAGTTACCCTCTTCCTAGGATTGACGATACACTTGATGCTTTATCTGGAAAACAATGGTTTTCGACTTTGGATCTCAAGAGTGGTTATTGGCAAGTAGAGATACATCCTGAGGATCGAGAAAAGACTGCATTCACCACAGGACAAGGACTTTGGCAGTTCAAGGTTATGCCATTTGGGCTTTGCAATGCACCTGCAACGTTTGAGCGCCTGATGGAGACAGTATTACGAGGACTTTCCTACGAAGCCTGTTTGGTATATTTGGACGATATCATTATTGTAGGGCGCACATTCGAAGACCATTTAAGAAACATCCGAAAGGTGCTGGAAAAATTAAAAATGGCCAACCTGAAGCTGAATCCTTGCAAATGTAATTTATTCCGACGTGAAGTAAGCTATCTGGGACACATTATCTCTGCTGAAGGTGTAAGAACAGATCCTGAAAAGATCTCTGCAGTTAAGGACTGGAGTCGTCCAAAAGATGTCCACCAATTAAGAAGTTTTCTTGGACTATGCACATATTACAGGAAATTTGTTAAGGGTTTTTCAAGTATTGCCAGACCTCTTCACAAGTTGACAGAAGTTAAACAGAGATTTCTATGGACAGATGAATGTGAGAAAGCTTTTAAACAACTGAAGGAGGCGTTGACATCTTCGCCCGTTCTTGCATATCCCCAGCCCGAAAAATTATTCATTTTAGATACGGATGCCAGCAACGAAAATATCGGAGCTGTTTTGTCGCAAGAAATTGATGATAAAGAATATGTCATTGCTTATTGGAGTAAATGTCTTTCGAAACCAGAGCGGAATTATTGTACAACCAGGAAGGAATTGCTGGCAATCGTCAAAGCCATAGAACATTTCCACCATTATCTCTATGGAAGAAAGTTCTTGCTCCGCACCGATCACGCATCCTTAACCTGGCTTTTAAATTTTAAAAATCCAGAAGGACAGGTAGCCAGATGGATTCAACGACTCCAGGAGTTTGACTTTGAAATACGTCATCGCAAAGGAACTCTGCATGGAAATGCTGATGCACTATCAAGGAAACCGTGTAATGAAAGCTGCCGATATTGTTCTAGAGTAGAGAAGAACTATCAGTTAGTAAATCCTTCTGTACGCCAAGTTACTGCTTCACCTCCATCGAAACCAGACCCATGGAGTGATAAAGAACTTAGAGAAGCCCAAAAAGAAGACCCAGATATAAATCCAATTTTAGAATTAAAAGAATCTTCCAGTATGAAACCAAGTTGGCAGGATATCTCCACCTACAGTCCTGCTACTAAACAATATTGGGCTCTTTGGGACTCACTCCATATAAGAAATGGTGTCTTATACAGGAAATGGGAGTCCGATGATGGACGTAATTTCAAATGGCAGCTTGTTCTTCCAAAATCAAGAATTTCAGATGTTTTGAAAGAATTGCATAGTAGCTCAACTGGAGGCCACTTCGGAGTAATGAAAACTCTACAGAAAGTTCGAGAACGCTTCTATTGGAGCAAAACGAGACAAGATGTAGAGAAATGGTGCCAATCTTGTGATGACTGTGCGGCACGTAAAGGACCGAAGAAACGTAACCGAGGAAGGTTGCAGCGGTACAACGTAGGAGCACCTTTTGAGCGGATAGCATTGGACATTTTGGGTCCTTTACCACGATCTTCAAATGGCAACAAATACATACTAGTTGTCATGGACTACTTTACTAAGTGGCCTGAAGCGTTTGCAATCCCCGATCAAGAGGCGACTACAGTAGCTGAGGTTCTAGTGCAGCAATGGGTTTCCAGATTCGGCACTCCCTTACAAATTCATTCTGATCAAGGAACAAATTTCACCTCTGTTGTGTTTAAAGGAATGTGTCAAATTCTCGGAATAGACAAGACGCAGACCACGCCACTACACCCACAATCGGACGGCATGGTAGAGAGGTTTAACAGAACCATCTTGAATAACCTCTCCCTTATGGTTTCCAGAAATCAGCAAGATTGGGATTTGAAGCTACCGCTGTTTCTGCTTGCATATCGCAGTGCTGTCCATGAGACTACCGGATATACTCCTTCACAGATGCTCTTTGGTCGCGAACTTCGTCTCCCTTGTGATCTTCAGTTTGGTCGTCCACCGGATACATCTTCATCGCCAGAGGAATACCTTCGAGACCTTCAGGCACGTCTTGAAGATGTCCATAACTTCGCTCGAGACCGAATCAACCTGACGACCGAAAGAATGAAGACAAGGTATGACACAAGAGCGACGGGACATGAATTTCAAGAAGGTGACAAAGTTTGGTTGTGGAACCCGATTCGACGTAAAGGACTTTCTCCAAAGTTGCAAGCCAACTGGGAAGGTCCCTACACAGTCCTAAAAAGACTGAACGACGTCGTGGTTCGTATAAGAAAATCATCTTCTTCAAAACCAAAGGTAGTACATTATGATAGATTAGCTCCTTATCGTAATGTAGAGTAAAAATTAGTAGACCATGGTCTCTTTGTAAATAGTATAGATAATTTTTTTAATCTTTTCTATTTTTTTGTATTTTTAGTTGCTTGTGTATGTAATGTATCCTCTTGAAATGTAAATTCTCTTATAATTAATTTGGCCTCCTATCAGGGGATTGTACTGCCCGGGACGTGCAGTCCTTGAGAGGGGGCAATGTTACAAATTTATAAATAATGATTATATTTGTCTTAAAATATCTCAGACAGATCAGAAATTCTCACATTTTGGGCAAAAATTGCGGTATTTAGACGTGTTGTAGTTTAAAAGCGGATTTCCTAATGATTTGGCGACTTGGCGACAGTTGGCGAGATTCTTGGCGACTTGGCGACGGTTGGCGAGATTTTTGGCGACTTGGCGAGAAATCGATACTTCTGGAAACATCCATCACCTAAGCTCTAGGACCAATATTTTTCGAGATAGCCTAGAAGCTTCCAGAACCTTGGCGAAATTGGTAGATTTCTCCGCCAAGTCAGGTATAAATACCGCAGCCCAACATGGAAGAGATATAGTTTTGTGAAGACAGTCAGTGAGTGAAGACGATTAGTTGTGACTGCTAGTTGTTCTCTGTCTGAGGTATTTGAGACCTGTGATTGGAAGCTATTTCCTATTGTATCCGACGAATTGTAGCTGTATAATTGTGATTGTTACAGCGGGAATTTCGTTTATCTAGTGAAGTTTTTACGAATAAAAGTCTTGTGTTCATTAAGTGGTCGCTTTATTCAACTCTCAATCAACACGAACCCGTGGAGCTCGGTACAATATGTATATTGGAGGTACCTGGACATTTTCTAGAGCCTCATACTCAAAAATAGCGTGTATTTATGGTCTACTATCAATTTAAAGTATTTTTGAAATGTGGTACAAAGTGTATAAGTTTCTTAACTTTACAATGATGTTCAACTGTTGTGTTCACAACTAAATAGCACTAGAATACAATGTTTATTCTAAGGTTCTATCTCAAGAAACAAAAAAGCTATTTCCCTTGTAAAAAAAAAAAAAAAAAAAAAAAAAAACTTACAATGAATTAAAATTTTGTATATTGGAAACCATGAAATCCATTGAAGGTGTTTAATCTTTAGATTTGGATGACGTTAATTATTAATACAATATTTTCCATTTGCAACTGCTCATTTATCTGAGCAAAACATTTTGCATAAAACAATTTTTACGAAGTCATTGATGCAACAAATAATAAGAAAGTCTGATTGATCTGTGTGTTACAATATATCTGGGGATATCAAAGAAATTCTGTAAAGTTATAAGGTAAGTAATAAGAGTAATAAGAAATTCTGTAAAGTAATAAGATGTGTAAAAGCATAATAATTTTTTCCAATTTAAAACCTTTTAGAATAATTTAGAAGGGGGTTCTTGATAATCTTAATATCTTCATGATTGCTTAATTGCCACTTAATAGCCATATTTTTCTCGCGGGACTAATTCAACTGAGATCTACTGTTTAAAGGATGATTCCGAGCCACTGCAAGCATCCACACTTGAGACGGGATTTGTTTCAATGAACAGAAGGCAGAAGAACCTACCCTTCTGCAACCAGCTGGGAGAAACTTCACACTTAAGGGTGAACAGAACTTTATATTTCAGGGTCCTTTCTGTCATTTTTTGGAGATGGCTAGTGTTTTCATTCTATGTCAAAGTATATGTATCTTCTTACTTCCTCATTTGATTATTAATAGCTAAATATAGTTATGATAATTCGTATATAATTGAGCGTATTAATTTATAAATAAAACAAATGATAGAAACATATTTCTTAAGAATACAATTATTTTCTGCTTGTAGTTATATTTCTCAAAGAATTAATAGATTTCCATCTTACTGATCACATTTTGCCTTCTTAAGGCACACACAAATACTAGATTTGCATAAAAACAGGCATGTAATCCAATTTATTCAAATTCGATTGATTACTTTAAAGGAATATAGAGGGTGATCTTTTTTAAAGTGAGAGTATTTGGAACGTCCTGTATCCGGATCTAATAGCCGAAAATACACCAAACTTGGTATTTAGACTAATCAAGACATGGGAAAAAAATTCCATAAAAAACGTTTTAGTTCCAAAAGTCACCATTAGGACAGTTTGTGACGCTGCTGTAGCTTACAATAACGAGAATTAACAAAAAACACGGATATCAAAGGAAAATGCAAATGTTGTGCGATGACTGTGTCAGTAATAGGGGCTATAAAAGCAAGTATAGTAGACAGCTCCGACAAATAATCTTAGCTGAAGTAAATGAGCTCCAGTGGCCATGCCTCTCACGTTACAGGAACGTGCGCTTATGTTAGTGGAGAATCAAATCTGTCTATTCTAAAGGACAACATAAAAAATGACAGTGCAGAATATTCCTCATGATATGTTACGCATGTCTGAGGAGAACGTTGTGCACACAATGCATGGTGTTATTTCCAAGAACGGTGCTCACAATGAATGTGGTCTAATTCCTCACCGTAGAAGTTTATGTAATAAATAAACATTAATAATTTAACTGTACGATTGTACTTTTTAGTATTTTTCTTTTCTCACATTTTATACATTGTAATGAGCTATAAAATACCCTAGCGGCGATTTTTGGGATTAAAATTGTTATCACGGAATCCTTTTTCCCGTGTTTTGCTTAGTCTGAAAACCAAGTTTGGTTCTATTTAGAGTACTAGATCGCGCTACAGGACGCTCCAAACACTCTCACTTTGAAAAGATCACCCAGTATATGTATATATATATATATATATATATATATATATATATATATATATATATATATATATATATATATATATATATATATATATATATATATATATATGTATGTATGTATGTATGTATGTATATGTATATATATCACTCAGTTTCAAAACAATATTTAATTCAAAATAGCTTAACTAATGTAGAAAGAATAATACTTTTATTTGAATGCATTTCTCATTTTATAACTAATTTCATTGCATTATTACATCTTCAAGTATTATTTTTCTCGTAAGGAGAGAAAGAGAGAATATCATAATAAAAAGGCTATCAGAAATGTAATTTGCGTTAACATAGATGGTTCATCATAGATTACTATTCCCCTATTTTTAAGTAAATTATGGAGAGAGAATGTGATGCTATATAACATTGTAATTAACTTAGAAACAATTACTTTGTTTTTAATCTCATTTCTTTCAGCATTTAGGATTCAGAAAAGTAATTTCATGACAATAGTATTCATAAAATACAAAGCGCGTGCATAGTTTATATTTTTTCGAAGTTTCGTATATCTTAAAATTGCTGGATGTTTCAGGAATCCCATATAATAGTAGTATAACTACGTTGTTAAAAATATTGATCGTTCAAAGTAAATCAACAATAAATTTAATTGTTCTTCTATTAAATTCCTTAAAATTTTTCTAGTTAAAAGCAATAAATAATTCAAATATAAAATTAAAAAACATTACATTTTCTTATTATTTGTATGAATTTTACAAAAAATTCGAGATTAATGATATTCATTGTAGTTATAAATATTATTGATTTCAAAGAACTAGAATATCCAATTTTAAATGCGTTAAACTAAAAAATTATGTATATGTATACATATATATATATATATATATATATATATATATATATATATATATATATATATATATATATATATATATATATATATATATATATTAATATAAAGAAAATACATATATGAATATAAAGTAATAAATACAATGCTAAAAATATAATGTTGTAACTACAATGCATAATAGGAAATCTAGCCAGCGCAAAAGCAGCTAAAGAAAGATTTGCCTAGATAAATAAGATAAAACATGAAGAAAAGTAAAATCAGAAATATAAAATTGGAAAGATACTAAAGTATATGAAGCAAAAGACAAGAAGGCATAGGGACCATGTCTTCATCAGGAGGGAGATGGTCAGCTATGCAAAAATGAACACTCTTTTCTGACAAGCTCGAAGGACAAATGTCTAAAAATCTTCGAGCAATTCCCCCGAAGAGTGCTCGTATTAAAAGAACTTAATTAAAAATTAGACTAAATATATATGTAGAAAAGATAAATATATATGCAGAAGAATAAAAATACTCACTATAGATGAAAATACTCACATTAGTAGAAAAATACTCACAATAGTAGAAAAATACATACAGTAAAAAATACATACAGTAGAAAATACAAAATACAAAAGCCAGTAAATCAGATTGAATTTATATATGAGAATAGTAGGAAGTTGCCAAAAGTAAATTTGAAATTAGAATGAAGAAATATTGCCAGAAGTAATTAAATTCAAAAAGTTAAAGTGGTTTACAAAGTTAAAGCGTATTAAAGGGGATTTAAGTTTTAGTTATGTATAAAATAAAGTGTATATATGTAGGTATTTTCAGGATTCTTGTAAGAACTTCAATGCTTGGGTGGCCCTTCTGTAGTTATAAAAACTACGCATTACTTCAATCTTACAAGCGATTCCCTACTTCCTACATATTTTAAAATAAAATTAATTGGAATATTGTTATTTTTTAGGTGAGCTATTAAGCGTTTAATTTGATTTTTAGTATATTCATAATTGTTACAGATTATATAAATGCGATTAAGCTCATTAATTATAATGTTTCTGTATATTTTTAAAGAAATATTGGAGTTCCAAGAAATTAACTTATTAACATGAAAATTAAACTGTTTAGTTTTGTCGAAAATGTCTATATATGTAGTGGAATTATCAATAGTGATAAATAAATCCAGAAATTCTGTTTTAGTTTCACATAAATTAGTTTTAATTAGAGAAAGTTCTTCAGGGTAAATAGTTTTAGAAATATCTTCAAATTTTAAATTGTTGAAAATAATGAAATCATCTATGTATCGAAAAGCAAAAGGATATTGATAAAAGAAGTTTTTTTCAAAATAATGTAAAAATAAATTTGCTAGTGTGCTAGAAAAGTTGGATACCTGTGGAATTCCACAATTTTGAATAAAAATATTTTCACCGTTAAATATAAAATTATTATAAATACACATTTTAATTAAATTATTCCAGTAATCAAAATTAATATTTAATAAGTTTTTATAGTCCTGATAATAAAGGTGTAGTACATCTTTAATTTATCTATGGGAATACTAGTAAAAAGGTCTTTAAAGTCAAAAGAATTAATACAATAAATATAATTTTTCGATAAAAAATCCAAAATAGGCCCATTATTATTAATGATCCAAGTGGCTTCTGATTTAACAATATTGTCTAATATAATATTAAGAAATTTAGCAAAAATGATTCCAGGTTTATTCATGTATGACTTAGTACCACAGGTGATAAATCTAAACTTTATAGGAATTTTGTGAAATTTAGGAATGACTGTTAAATAAGGAAAATCTAATTTATAGTTGCTAATATTTAAAAGTTTGTAAAGCCCAAGGATTTTTTGGCTTTAAAAGTTTGTAAAGCCCAAGGATTTTTTATGGCTGGTAAAACCAGCCATAAATAATCTAAAAGCCATAAATAATCTAAGCCAGCCATAAATAATCCAGACATAATAAAACCAGCCATAAATAATCTAAAAGATAACTTCATCATTACGCCAGTAGATAAAGCCTCTAATAATTACGCATTTTTTTGTAAGAAATTCTATTTAGATTTAATTGATAATGAAACATTAAATTCCAGCACATATAAGCGTTTAAACTCCACTGTTAATATTATTAATAAAAAAATCCTTGGGCTTTACAAACTTTTAAATATTAGCAACTATAAATTAGAGTTTCCTTATTTAACAGTCATTCCTAAATTTCACAAAATTCCTATAAAGTTTAGATTTATCACCTGTGGTACTAAATCATACATGAATAAACCTGGAATCATTTTTGCTAAATTTCTTAATATTATATTAGACAATATTGTTAAATCAGAAGCCACTTGGATCATTAATAATAATGGGCCTATTTTGGATTTTTTATCGAAAAATTATATTTATTGTATTAATTCTTTTGACTTTAAAGACCTTTTTACTAGTATTCCCATAGATAAATTAAGCGATGTACTACACCTTTATTATCAGGACTATAAAAACTTGTTAAATATTAATTTTGATTACTGGAATAATTTAGTTAAAATGTGTATTTATAATAATTTTATATTTAACGGTGAAAATATTTTTATTCAAAATTGTGGAATTCCACAGGGATCCAACTTTTCTAGCACACTAGCAAATTTATTTTTACATTATTTTGAAAAAAACTTCTTTTATCAATATCCTTTTGCTTTTCGATACATAGATGATTTCATTATTTTCAACAATTTAAAATTTGAAGATATTTCTAAAACTATTTACCCTGAAGAACTTTTTCTAATTAAAACTAATTTATGTGAAACTAAAACAGAATTTCTGGATTTATTTATCACTATTGATAATTCCACTACATATATAGACATTTTCGACAAAACTAAACAGTTTAATTTTCATGTTAATAAGTTAATTTCTTGGAACTCCAATATTTCTTTAAAAATATACAGAAACATTATAATTAATGAGCTTAATCGCATTTATATAATCTGTAACAATTATGAATATACTAAAAATCAAATTAAACGCTTAATAGCTCACCTAAAAAATAACAATATTCCAATTAATTTTATTTTAAAATATGTAGGAAGTAGGGAATCGCTTGTAAGATTGAAGTAATGCGTAGTTTTTATAACTACAGAAGGGCCACCCAAGCATTGAAGTTCTTACAAGAAACCTGAAAATACCTACATATATACACTTTATTTTATACATACCTAAAACTTAAATCCCCTTTAATAAGCTTTAACTTTGTAAACCACTTTAACTTTTTGAATTTAATTACTTCTGGCAATATTTCTTCATTCTAATTTCAAATTCACTTTTGGCAACTTCCTACTATTCTCATATATAAATTCAATCTGATTTACTGGCTTTTGTATTTTGTATTTTCTACTGTATGTATTTTTCTACTATTGTGAGTATTTTTCTACTAATGTGAGTATTTTCATCTATAGTGAGTATTTTTATTCTTCTGCATATATATTTATCTTTTCTACATATATATTTAGTCTAATTTTTAATTAAGTTCTTTTAATACGAGCACTCTTAGGGGGAATTGCTCGAAGATTTTTAGACATTTGTCCTTCGAGCTTGTCAGAAAAGAGTGTTCATTTTTGCATAGCTGACCATCTCCCTCCTGATGAAGACATGGTCCCTATGCCTTCTTGTCTTTTGCTTCATATACTTTAGTATCTTTCCAATTTTATATTTCTGATTTTACTTTTCTTCATGTTTTATCTTATATATATATATATATATATATATATATATATATATATATATATATATATATATATATATATATATATATATATATATATATATATATATATATATATATATATATATATATATATTTATATATATATATATATATATTTATATATATATATACATTTATATATTTATATATATATATATATATATATATTTATATATATATATACATTTATATATTTATATATATATATATATATATATATATTTTATATATATATATACATTTATATATTTATATATATATATATATATATTTATATATATATATACATTTATATATATATATATACATATATATATATATATATATATATATATATATATATATATATATATATATATATATATATATATATATATATCTGATACAATTCAATAATTTAAAATTTAAATCAAAAATATGAGATCGTTATATATACTATTATTTATGCTACTTTCTTATGATTGAGTATAAATGCATTGGAACAAATTTTATTGTTATTTATTTGGAGAATACCCAAGATGTGTAGAAAAATCTCATAGTCTGTAATCGTTCTTTAAATTAAAATTTAAATTTCTAAAAACATTTTTTGATCTCATAATAAAGAAAAGGAAGCTAAAAGTAAGCTCGTTCAACCAATTGAATGTCCCACATAAAGCAGCTTAATGTAAAAAACTGAATTTATACATCTTAAATTAGTAACTTTTTCAACTAAAATCCAATTTAAATATGTAAATGTTTATGAAATCAGATTGCGTAATTATTCCAGATTATAAACTTAATCGGCAATTTTATGTAAATTTATTGGGTGCACAAATTTCTGCAGAATATATTTTATTTATGTAGGGAATTTAATAAGATTAAAATTTATAATTTGAAAGATGAACAATCAATGATTGGATGTATGCCTTTTATTTCGATGAATTTTAATTTAATTTTCTTAAAAGCGGATGTCAATAAATAGTCAGACTAAATCCCAAAAAATGAATCGTTGATGCCAACACATAAGAACGAAATACGGAAAGCGGTCAATGTTTCTGAAGTGGTTATCATCAAAATGATATCCTCATTCCTGATAAACATAGAACTGATTACTGATCAATACGTTTATAAAATCCTTTTAATTAACATGCAACGCTTATAAATGTTATTTTGTTGATAGATATTTGATCTGAATATTAACATTAAAGCTTAATAATAAATTAACTTACCGCTTTGAAAATTACATATTTAATAGCCATGGCTTATTTTTGAATTCCTTGCAATTGAATACATTGTGTAACACAATAGAAATGATAATAGTAAGGAAGCTCCCTTCAATATATTGATTTAAGAATTTAGAAAATAATGTCCAGTGCAAATCTATTCTGAATATCTTACCTTTTAGGATGTTTTATTTAAAGAGATAAAAAAATTCCACACAAGTTTCAGCTTGCAATTCCACTCACTTGCCAATTTCAAGTTCTGATGACATACTACAAACCACGAAATAAGAGAAAAATAACTAAGTATTAAATGCTTTAATTTGTTAATTTTAGAAACTTTTATAAAATTTGAACCGTTTCTGAACTTTTGATCTCAACTTTTCAAGTTCATTTTGATTACTTTTATTTTTTAATGTAAGCATTTTACATCTAACGTTAGCATGAAACACCATGTTAGGGCACTTCTCTAATTATTTATGTGTGGCAGATTAAACCTCATGATGTAGGACTACAAATTCCAAATTTACATCATTGTGAATTTTTTTTTGCAGAAAACCAAATCATCTCAAACTTTTTTTACCTATTTACCAATATCAACATGTATAAAACAAATAGTTTTATTAAAACATTGTATAAAACAAATGTTTTATAAAACTATTTGTTTTATACATGTTGATATTGAGAAATATTT
The DNA here is from genome assembly GCA_037975125.1 of Latrodectus hesperus. NCBI lineage: Eukaryota > Metazoa > Arthropoda > Arachnida > Araneae > Theridiidae > Latrodectus > Latrodectus hesperus. The sequence continues at coordinate 113,116,211 of CM075851.1, forward strand.
CATGATAATACACTTCTTTTAGTTTAATCGGTAATTTAATATCGTTGATCATACTTATCATTATTTTTCAAAGCAAATTCTTTAATTTTTTCTTATATATATATATATATATATATATATATATATATATATATATATATATATATATATATATATATATATATATATATATATATATATATATATATATATATATATATATATATATATATATATATATATATATATATATATAATATATATATATATATATATATATATATATATATATATATATATATATATATATATATATATATATATATATATATATATATATATATATATATATATATATATATATGTATGTATGTATGTATGTATGTATGTATGTATTTTCGAAAAAAGTACTGGGGCATTTATTCTTCTTCAAAGTGAAGTTTTTATGAAAATTCTTTGATATAAATTTTCTCAAATTTTATCTATCACTTGTTGCAACCTTACAACTTATTTATTCGTAGATTTGGTAGATTATTTTCATAAAAAGTATCAAATATATTTCTATAAAATTCCTGTGCAAAATAGCAGTGATTTCAGGCTAGTTATTTATCTAAATGCATTAAAGAGTATATTTGGGGCTCTTCGATCGTAACATACAAAATACTTCTCAATTTTTTTTAACGGTATGAAAAGTAATTTCATATATTTAACATATATTACATCAATGTCAGGTTTGTTTGATTATTTTCTAATCCCTAAAATTCATACTCAATTCTTAGTCTCTTTAGAAATATAAAATTCAAAACAGATAATGTTGGATATTTTTATGGAATAGATGTTAAGAATAACCCTTAATTGGATTACACTAGATTAATTTTATGCATATAGTCTCTTTCTATAACTTGTAAATATAACGCTTGTAGAAGAAAATTGTGCTATTTAGTAAAACGTTACTAGTTGTAACATTCTATTATTTTTAATATATAAACATATTGACGTAATAATAACATGTAATACATAACAAGTTGTGAAATTCAAAGTAAATGAGAATACAATTTAGTTAAATATACTGCAAAAATTATGCATATTTTTATTGCTTTATGTTAAAATTTGTACTATAATTTCCTTCTCAATATGATGGTTGCAAGTATTTATTTTCTTGTTTTTTCAATTATTTATTTCCTTTATTCTATTTTCTTTTCTTTAAATGATTTTATTTTTATATTTCGCATAATATTTACTTACTATTCTTCCATTACTTTGTATTATTGTATTTCGAATAACAAATAGATGCAAAAATCAAATTAAATGAGAAATATAAATTAAAAACCGTAAGCTATACATTAAATAAAAATAGTTAAATCTGCATAAGTTATAATAAAACCTTGTTTCTTATGACAATCATTTTTGTAATTTTTACCGTTTAATTTAAATGTTGATTATATGAATCACATTTTAATGCAATCATACAATGAAGTTTTTATATAACAATGTTGTATATATATATATATATATATATATATATATATATATATATATATATATATATATATATTGATAATATTAAAAGTCTTTTGCACTATTTACAATACCATTAAAATATTATTAAATTATTATTTAACAAAGTTTATTGCTTCTATGGTTTTTAATACCACTTGTTAACAAAGCTGAATTTATTGAAATTGTGTGAGAAATTTAGCATGGAAGAAATTCTACCATTATAATAAATACCTGCGAATGAAAATGTTTAAATAAAAGAAAATAAACGATGAGAAATGGATACCTATTTTTTAAGGAATGCTATTTTTGTTATCCCAAATGAAATATTTTAAAAATTAATCTTTGTTTCATTTGTTACGGTTCTGAATTTTTAGTGTATAAAAGTTTTTAAGGCACCTTTTCACACTCTGTGATATACAAAGTTTTGTTATTTTAAATTATCATACAATAATTATCTGAAATAAAATTATTTCAAAATTTATTTAATTGTATTGTATATTAATTTTGTAATGAAGACAGTTTATTGTAATTTCTATTTATGGATATAAATTTAACAAGATTGCATTTCCTATGTTTTGTTCCATTTTACTTGCATTTAATATATTTATATAAAATATCAATCTAAGAATTATTTATAAGTTTTCTTAATGAATTTTTTATATAAAATAAAACATTATTTGGCGTTTCATAAAATTCATACAAGAGTAATTTCTGTTACATAATATTTAATTTCATTTAAAAATAAATTTTTAAAAGTTTTTCCTTGATTGTTTGTAAACTGAGAGGAATACGGGATCAATAATCTATGACATTTCCTTTTTCTAAGATTTATAAACAGCATGCTTCAACAAGTTCTTCAAAATCAAATAAATATTTCTCTTTCACCAATCACTGAACCGAAATAGATCTAATTATTTCAATAAAATGATGTCTCATAGAAAGGGATCTGAAGTCAACGATGCGCATCTAATATAGTTCAGTACATGACACTAATTAAAGCTGAATGATAACTTCGGACTTCAAAATGACGTTTACTGTTAGATTCTGCTCTGTCACTAATAATTAATATTGGACTTTTAACATTAAATGTGTAGCTAATTGAAAAGAAATGTCACAACATTAATATTATTTTTATTTTGTTTGAAAGTAAGTTAAGAAACTAAGTATATATTGACACAGATTTTCATACAATGCCTTATAAAATTATTTATTATAGATATGGTAAAATAAATATATTAAAACGGAAAACAAGTGAACGTAAGAAATATTTTCATTTCAGATAAAAAACACAATTAAATTCAATGCTATGATGATATTCTGTATCATTGCATAAATTCTAAATACTTAATGCCTTAAAATTTAAATTTTATAATAATCATTAAAATATATTCAATTAAAAAATAATTTAGATTATTTTTTTGTTTTAAACTATTCTAAAACCACTGTTTTATTAAATTTAGTTTAAAGATTGCTTTATTATGTGTTAAGCTATATGGTGGTAAGTCTTTACAATTTGTTAACAGTAACTTTACTTAATCTGACACGCATTTATTCTCCAAACATGTATAAATGTTATCATACACATCACAGAAGTATAAGAATTATATTTACGAAAATAATTTATATGATTTATGATACTGTTATTAAATGAAGAAGCCTATAATTTCTTACGCGTGTATATATTTGTCAGTTCTTATATAAAAAAATTCCTTCTTTTCTAATATCAAGAAATTTATGTTTGTAAATATGTAATGGAAATTGCTTAAATATTTCTATGCATCTATAAATATAAAACAATTATATTTTGCAAATTGTTTGGTAACATAAATCACTACATAAAACTATTAATTAAGTATTTCTATAAATTTGTAGATTACATAATTTTAATTATGTAAAAATTACATCCAGTTGTGTTCATTAGAATTACATATAGCCTTCAAAATCAAAGAAATGTAACACATATTGAGATATATTGTTCTAAAAGGATATGATAATTCCAATAAATTTGAATTTTTTAAATTTAAAATTGCATTTTGCAAGGGTATGCAAAATATAATTTCATTCAGAAAAACTACTGAAAGCATATTTTCCGAAACTTTACATAATCTCCCACACACACGTAAGTTCAAGATAATTCTTACATGTATTACTTTATAATCAGTATTACTGTATTACTTTATTATCAGTATTAATGTATTAATTATAAGTATTACTTTATAATCGGTGATTTATATTTTAAGTGGTTACAAGCTTGAAATATAAATATTCCATTAGATTTTTCCCTATCATTTTTATTGTTATGTTAATCGATTGAAAAATATTTTTTTGAAAATTTTTTCAGTTAAATTCTTTATTTTCATTTTGTGTTTAAAATTGAAAATCCAGCTGGCATGTAAAATTTTTAATCTAAGTCTGTTTCTAAATTTTACATGATTATTAACTCATGATTTTTATTACATGATTATTTAACTCTAAATTATCTCAGATGAAGTAAAAGAAAGTAACATCATCAATTTTTGTCGAAAGAATGTTTCTTCTAATGTTTTTAAGTTTTGAAATCTTTTTATTAATTGTAGGATTTTGATAAAAAAAATATTGATAAAATATACATTTTATTAATTTTTTTCGTTTTCTCTAAAAATCTTCTTCCTCCATCAAATTTAACGCATTAATTGAATTTCATAAATAATCTATTTAACTATTACATTAATATATATATTAATGGAGAGTGCAAGTTATTATCCCTCAAGAAAGATGTACCTAATTTATTATATAGTAAAAATTTTATTAAATAAAATTTTAACTTCAAGAAAAATGTAATCAAAATCTGTAACAAATGAGAGTTTCAACAAATTATTTTAAACAGTTAGTTCATAAATGAAAACGCATAATAAATTGTTAAAAATTTCTCCCATTTAATACTAATTTTCAAAATACTCAGCAATGCTAATTAGATTAACAATAGCAAAACACTTGTAAATATTAAAGATAGGTGCTGTTAAATCATAAATAAATATTGCGGAATTCATAAATAAATAACTTTACTATTTGACACACGGAATTTTCAGATGATTTCTTTCCTTATTAATACAATAATTCACAAATTAAAAAATAGCTGTGATTTATAAAAGTATAATTCTTAGATATTTTTTCAAAAACAATTCAAAGAAGAAAAATTTACAGTATATAAATTAATTAAAAAATTTATATATTTTTTCCTATTAGTTTTATAACATTTTGATTATTTTAGTACGTTTCAATCTTAATCATAAGCAAGATATGTTAATGAAAATATTGAAGATCCATGATGAAAATTATAATTCATCTTCACTTTTCATGTATACATCAGTTGAATATCTGCAGCTAAGAAAATTGTATCCTCTTTCCTATTTTGTCAAGAATGGTCTATTAACGATATCATTAAAATGCCATCTTAATGTTATTTAATATTGGTGTATATTATGCTATTGCTCCCTGTCTAATGCGAAATGTGTGTAGCTTAAATTTTATACATTTTTCTCTGTTGTCTCTTTCTTCATCTAAGTACTGTCTTAAGACTTGTGAATACATTAATTGATTATATATTAGACTGTAAAACACTAAAAATTAAATTAATTCTTGTGTATTTTTTAAATTTCAATGCCTATAAATAATCATTAAAAATATAAAAACTGTTGTTCGTTTATCCTCTTTAAAGATCTGACATTTGTCAGATCAACTCCAATAAATTGTTGACAGTTAGAAAGTCAATGACTATCAGGAGATCTGAGGATAAATCCTCCCGGGAAAGTCAGATGCTGTCCAGAATATGTTTCGGTGAGGGTGGATAGTCACATCATTTTTCACAAGTGGGATAGTTTTTTTGTACCACGTTCAAACGATAAACATTTTAGATGTCCACCTTATAATCCAGCCAAGCAGCTTCAAATATTTTGTCACATTTTATTTTCAGAATAGCTCCAGGAAATGTTCCAAAGTAAAATTTCTGTGTTAATGGAATTTTCAAGTTTGAATTAAAGTTCCTGATATGTAGGTGATGAACCAGTGGGCGTATCTTCCTTACTGCCCTCTTTGGTCAGTCGATTTGCGGTCTCCTCCTCCATATTAAAATTATTGAAATTTATGGAAAAAAAAGAAAAATTAGATATTGTATGAATTTAGTTTGTACTAATAGTGTGTTACTAACCATATAAAATGAAATTTTATAATTCATTTATAAAAGATATTTTGGTGATATATGAATAATTTCTTTCTTGTATTATAGCTTAAATGAATCTACTCATGTTACACTATCTTAATTTACGATAAACTTATTTTAAAAATATATTATTTTTTTTGTTACGAAAAAGTTTATAAAAATAAGCAAAAATTATTTATGATAAACTTACTAATTTCTTTCTTCAAATTTTCAATAAAAATTTTTCATTATTATTTTACAAAATATTTTTTAAGGAAAACGCATTTCCTTGAAAATTTCCTAAGGAAGATTTTAAAGCCAATTTTTATTTTAATATTATGAAAATAAAGATACATTCTTTGTTGGAAGTATTTCTACCAATTAACATTACGATAATATGATTATTTTTGCTCATAACTTTTAAAATGCTCCAAATATCAATATCATATTACTTTAATAATGTTTCGAATATGCTTAATTCCTGGTTATAGAAATGCTTTTTAATATAATATTATTTATATAATTATATAATTAAATTAAGATATTAAGAAAAATTAACATATATATATATATATATATATATATATATATATATATATATATATATATATATATATATATATATATATATATATATATATATATATATATATATATATATATATATATATATATATATATATATATATATATATATATATATATATATATATATTCACAGAATATCATAATTTTTGCAATATGTGTGAATCAGCACACAAAATATATGTATAATAGATATGAAATGATGGATTCTATTGAATTGTCAATTTGCAATTTAGTCCATTGTTTTGATCTCATAATGAAATTTGTTTTTCTAAACTACCCTTGATTGAATAACATACAAATTTTAAAATTGTACAATATAGCAAAATAAGAATTCTTTAAATTATATAATAATGGAGCTTGGCACTTTTATTTCCCTATAAATTCATCCATAGTAATGAATTGCTTATTTCTGCAAATTCTTTATTAGTATGCATTTCGGACACATAATTTTGAATTGCTGTAAACAAACAATAAATTCGAAAAATGAATTCAAACATAACTGGAAAAAATCAAATTTAAACTTTTTATTCAATGCTTTAAATTTTAAAAAAATTATAGGCAAATTCTTTAAATTTTAATAAAATTATTGACCTGACTATACACTACCAAGATAATATTAGGTAATAAACATAACACAATTTCTTAACTTTTTCGAATACTATGAACATACAATTTAAGAATGTTTAATCGTGTAAGAGATTTTTACAAAAATAATTTGTAAACTGAAATAAACCCTACTGAAATAAACCCTATTACAAATATTAAAAACATTTTGTGAAACATTTCACTCATTTTTTTAAATAACAATGTGCAACATTTCTGCAAATCTTGCTATCTGTTCTTATTTGAATTTTGTCAATTTTAATATATTGTAATTGATTCTACATGTCATAGACTTGTTTTAGAAAATTTGTCTTTAAACATTAAAATACAGTTTTTACAGAAGACCAAATCTAAAACTATTCGCAATATAATTACGAATGCACTCTCAAGTTACCATATTTCAAAAATAGAATGGGTAAACTTTCAGGAAATCACTACTCGGTAAAATATTGCACGAATGAAATTGATGCATCAATAAAATAGAGCTTGCATATTGGAAAAGTATTATATATTCATTCCGCATTACACATAATACAGATCTTCCTCCACAGAAGCTAAGTTTGAGTAATGTACTCTTAATCAGAAAACTTAGTTCAAACTACCAAGTATTGTTATACATATTTCCATTATAAATTAAATGCAAGATAAACGAATTTTTTAGTTTAAAATGACTCAGTTTTTCTCAAATAACAACTGAATATTCGTTTTAAATAATGTTTCTTTTGGTATAAGTTCTTTGTTAGGGTAGGTAAATTTACAATGATAATTTTGAATTTAAAATTTTGAAAGATTCTCCTCTCTCTCTGCAGGAGAGAATAAAAGAAATACATCATAAATAATTAATACTATCTTAGGTAATAAACGAAAAGTTTTAATTAAAATTTGTACTAAATTCTTGTGATTTTTCAGCTTGGGTTAAGTATTTTTAAACATATTTTAAATAATTCTATAAAAGTATAACGTCTAATAATAGTTTTTGTCAAAATAATCTGTTATATTTTCGTGTTGAAAATAAAAACTGATTGAGAAACATTAAATTTGAACCTTTTTATTGTAATTTAAAACTTACTTTAAAACTCAGTTACAGAAATTTTGTTTGAAATTCACTATAAAACGTTCCTCCTTATAACTAAATTAGATTCATGTCTCTCTATATATTATAAATTCCTATAATAAGAAACATGAAGAATCTTTTAAAAAATGAATAGAGTTTTTTTCTGTGAAACTTAAAATCATAACTTAAATTTAGCATAAAAAATAAGTCATTCTTGTTGTATATTACAATATATTTGATTTATCAAAGTTTAAATGAACGATTAATATTCATACGAAGTAAAAATGAAGTGCATTTTTCATCTCGGCAAATGTTTTTATTGGGCTGTTTTATAAATGCTTTAACTGCATGTATGATCCCTCATAAAATAGAACTTTCAAACTATGCATTGCCATCAATAAATACGTAAATAAAATGTGATTTTAGATAAGTATCTCTCTTTACGAGCAGTTTTGTGGCTTCTTAAGAAAAAAGAGTTATATTTTCTGTACATATGGGAATACAGTAAATATTATACAGAAGTATTTACTTTTAAAAATAGTTAAAAATAGGTTTCAACTGACGATCATTCTTAAGTAATAACAACAAACGTATTATCATTAAAATTTTGAAGGCTTGTGTTATTTGTTTATCAAATAAATAATGAAAGTTTCATAATCGACAGATTATAATTTGAATTTAGAGCTTCTAACGCAAGTATTCTTATTACATTTATAAAAATATGTTAAACTTATTTTGAAAATTTAAAAAAGAATGTAATATCAGTATATGATTTCTAAGCTGATTATGTAGAATATGTTTTAATAACTTCTTTGTGAAATGGTTTTCGATTGCGAAAGAAATAATAGTTATTAAATATAATCGTAATTTGAATTGATAACATTAATTTATAAATAGATTTCTATATAAAAAAACGTGAATTAAATATGTTGATCTCTTTTCTGCTAGGTATATATTAAATTCTAGAGAAATGAAGGTTTTGTTCCAGAATATCGTGGAACATTATTTTGTTGTTTACGACAACGGGGAAGGAAGGGGTGGATAAATTTGTGGAAGAACTAAGCTTGGAAACAAGACCAGTTTTAGTTGAATGCATATTTTTGTTGTTCGGTTGTTTGCTGCCACTGACAGATAGAGATATCTACTGCAATCTCGTCGTTGAGCAAAAATAACAGTTCTTATATCATTAATACGTATCTGATACCAACAACAACTTATATGGTACAGTACATACAAAACTTATCCGGTATCAATTTAATTTACTATCCTTACTAGGATAAAAAAACTGAAAAATACTTGGGATATGAAGCTGGAAGCAATAAAAGAGACTGTAACGATTCCAATAAAGAATATTATAGGAAATGACATCATGGAGCCCATCAATAATTGTATTAGTCATTGGCAATGTTCATCGAAACAAGGAAGTAACAACTTTCAAAAGTTCTGAAAATATCAGAAACTGATGTAAAATAAGTGATTTAAAATAAAAGTTCCAGAAACTTTTGAGATAAACTGTACTTAAGTCAGCTAATTGAAAAATATTATCGATATGTCTTTGAAGATATGCATGGATAGGGAATTTTTAAATTGGATAATAGACGCCATCATTTGTTTTAACGATTCATGAGAGAAACAGAATTTTATCAGAGTTTCAAAGTAATAGTACATTAAAATCAAAGTAACTCAGCAGGCGATTCAGTAGAGATCAAAATTAAAGTTGAGATTTGTTTAAAATAATTAAACACACCATATGACAGATTATATACTGCAGAATATTTCTTTAATTTTACTTCTTAAAATAGGTTGCTAAAAAGAAACCTCAATCGTTAAGATACATCAAATGATTCTTACAACAGACCAATATAAATTATTACTGTTAGTTTACATGTTTCTACATAAATTGACAGCCTTCTTTTCGAGAAGAACTTAATATCAGCAGGTATTTTTTCACAGTTTTGGATAAAGGATAATTTTAAAGTGTATCTTAATATTTCTTGTAACTTATGCTCTTTGCAATACATAAATTAGTAGATATTCTATTTATTATGTATGGTAATTAAGTATATGGAAATAGAATGAATAATCGAACCTTGATAAGATAATTTCAAAATCCAATCAAGCTATAATTATTTGATGATAAAAAACATGTATTCAGCATTGATTTTTTTATTAAATTAAATACGTCTAGATTATATAAAGTTGGAACAGTCAAAGCTTTGTTAGACGATCATGAAAAATAATTTTTCAGGTTAATGGAATTAGACACATTCTTAACTTTTATTTCATGACGACCTATTTTTTAAATTACTTAAGTCTGTTTGGAAATATAGAAGGTACAAAAATTTGTAAAAAATGTTATGCAAGTGCCAGGTATTCTATGAGAATTATCATAAAATTATCCGTTGATATAAAATATCTTTACTTTAAATAATTATATGGATCCATACACACAAATTAATGCTCATTATATCTTGTCCCTTTCAATTAAGTAAAAGACATTCATTTGAAGACGTTTAGTATACCTGGACTTGAATAGAAATAAATTAATTGCTAAAGTATTAAAATGTTATTTACTGCAATTATTTCTGCATTTTAGGTATATATTGTTTGTTGTGTATATTAAACTTATGAAAATAATACTTTGGATTTAGTATAAAATACTTACATTTCAAGAAAACTGTTTTTAAGGTTTATATGTATTTGATAAAAAGGTTCGACGCGAGTTTATATTTCCATTGCCTCTGAAACCACAAACTTTTATTTCAAAAGTTTTTTTCATAAAATATTTTAGAAATTTTCAAAAACAAAGATTACTATATGCATTTAAAATTCCTGTTTATTAAGTACTATTTTCATTAGTTCCTTATATATGTCTATATATATATATATATATATATATATATATATATATATATATATATATATATATATATATATATATATATAATATATATATATATATATATATATATATATATATATATATATATATATATATATATATATATATATATATATATATATATATATATATATATATATATATATATATATATATATATATATATATATATATATATATATATATATATATATATATATATATATATATATATATATATATATATATATATATATATATATATATATATATATATATATATATATATATATATATATATATATATATATATATATATATTATATATATATATATATATATATATATATATATATATATATATATATATATATATATATATATATATATATATATATATATATATATATATATATATATATATTATGCAAGTTTGAAATACTATTTCTGCCATTCAAATTCGCTATTTTTTCATTACAATTCAAAAGTTTAAAAAATTGTTTAACGACATAAATAGTTTTTTCTATCAATACGTTTAGCTGATATAAGAAAACAAATCATAATATGCACTCATTTCTACATACCACAAAAGCCATTATAAAATTGAGCATTTCATATGCAAATTAAAGTATTTATAAAATTACTAATATATTCAATTGATTTTTGCTAATTATAGCAAAAACTACTATTGTAATCAAATATCACATTAGTAATTCCTTAAGTCGGATTAATTACGTACATAATGAAGTATTCTAAATCGAGAAATTATATTTTGCTAATTGATGTTAGCAAATATGAATTTGTAATTCTTCTTATTTCAGGAAAAAATCAGTTCTATTTTTGATACGAAAAAAAATTAAAAATACATTTTAATTTGGAAGAACTAATTAACACTTGTGTTTTCAAAATTCTACGTTTTATATGAGTATACAAGCTGTAAATGCAATTGTCATGAAAGAATTCTTAATGTGTATTTATATATATAGTTCATATTATGAAGGAACAGGTGAATTGATGTAAAGGATTTGATCATCAAAACTTTATTTTTTCAGTATTAAATGTTCCCATTTCTTAAATTTGGCTGATTTTATTAAAAAATGATGAAGAATGTTCGTTTTAGTTATTCTTTTCTCATAAAATCATTATAATCCATCCTTAATGACCTAAAATATTTTTTCTGTACTGTGTGATGTACGTTCTAATGTATCACACTGTCTGTAGTTTCAAAAAAATTCTGTGTATTTTAATAATAAATTATTCACGATAAATATTACGAGAGATACGATAAATATCAAGAGACACGATAAATTTTACAATATTACACGATAAATATTCAGATATATGGAAAATATACTGAAAAAAGATTTATAAAAACTAAAATAGTTCTTTTAACTAAAATAGTGAAATAGTGAACTAAAATAGTGAATTGCCTTACAAATGGTTTTTATTAAATGTTGAACTCTTTTTATATATACTGAAAATAACATTTGTCTATTTCCTTAAAATGAATATTTCTAATTAGGATAAATATGCTTTTATTTATTGTAAATAATGAAGGTTTTGTAACTAAAATACAGATTATTGTAAACTTATTCCGTACTTTTTCTCACGTTATTTCATATTTCTTAAATTTTTTTCGCAGAAGAGTTTATTCATGTATTTGTTACATCTAGGTAATGTAAATTAGAGTAAAGAAATGCTTTTAATTTTTTCACTGGTATTTACAAAAAAAATGTTTTAATAAAACACCACGAAAATATTTTTTTGGTAATTGTGAGGATAAATCCATATTTGGAAGTAAGATGTCATGATATTACTTTACCCAATAGTTTTTTTATATATATATTTATGTTGAACTTATTCCAACATAAAAAATGTCATTGATTTTCTCCTTATACTAAATAGGGGTGAAATTGCGAACTTAGGAATTCTTTAAAAATTCCAGTTCAGACGTAAATCGTTATTATTGTGATATATATCCAGGAAAATTGACTCTCAAAAAATTTTTTTTATTTCTTCGATTACCAGTTATGTACTTGATGGTTGGTTAGAGAATTTCCGAACAATTTGTCAATCACTTTCTGAGTAATGTCTCCTTCATCTCCAGTTTCATTAATCTGCTTCCTTTTCCCTCTGGCCATCTCGTCACTAGGGTGTTTTTCTTCTTCTCGTTGTGTTTCTTTCACACCATTTCCTTGATATCTAGATTTATTAGTTTTATAATATTTAATGTTATTCTCCAACCAGTTTACAAAAATAGGGAATAATTTGATCACGTTATTTAGCTTTCCTTTACAAATTCTAGAAAATATTCAAAATGTTTCTGAATACTGTGTAAAAATGCACCCCTTGCATATAGTAATAACACAATTCATGGATATCACTTACTACACACAATTAAATATGTGATATAACATATATATGTGTATATATGTATATATATATATATATATATATATATATATATATATATATATATATATATATATATATATATATATATATATATATATATATATATATATATATATATGTACACGGATTTTATTGAATAAAATATGAAATAAATTCTTGAATGTTAGCTTTGTGTATATGGATTTTTATAAATTGTTTCATGCAGTTGATTTTTTGAAAATATAAAATATCTTTCATAACATTCAAATTATCTAAATTTCCTATTAAAGTAAATAAATTTTTTTATCTAGTTATGAATCTGTATATACATATATATATATATATATATATATATATATATATATATATATATATATATATATATATATATATACATATATATATATATACATATATATATATATATATATATATATATATATATATATATATATATATATATATATATATATATATATATATATACTATAACTAATATATAATCGTTTTATTCAAACCATTTAGGACATTAAACATTATTCATAAATTTGCAATGGAAATCATGTGCTCAGATTCATTTAGAAGTAATTTAAGTTGAATTTTAATAGTTGGTTAAATGTAAATGTAACTTGGTATTTAGTTGATTATTTTCAAACTATTTTTTTCACTAGAGCTAAGTTTTATTGAAGATATATATTAATAATCAGAATTAAATTCTTGAAATATTAAAAGCAAACGCAAATATAAAATTACACATGATAATATTGCACAGATTTTATTTATTATCTCATTTTTTCACATTCAATCTCATTTTTTCACATTTTAATTTCCTTTTTCAATAATATATTACTTTTTCATCAATTGAAGTTTAAATCTGAAAACAACCTAAAAATTAAAAAATAATTGTTGAAAATTTAATTCAGATTAACGGAGGAAAGCATTAATTACATAATAAAAATGCATTTTTTCAACAAAAGGGTATGTTAAAAAAGAGCATTTCTATCGAGCACCATCAATTTAAATAATTAAGAACATATAAAATATTATTAATGACGAATTTTTTTGCAGCGATAAAAATTAATTTCAAGTTTATTGCTCAGAAATCATTTTAATGCTTTATTTTTAATTTACTTCTCTAATATATTAACTAAATTTATTAATTAAAATAACGCACTTATAAAAATAGCTCGTTATAAAGCAATTTTTTATAATTTAATGTTTTTTTCCTGGGAAATATATGGCTTTAAGAATTTATAAAATGAAGCTCTCTTTTTTTTAGTAACGACTTTATTATAAAATTTATAAATCAATCATCATATAAAATGAAATGTTTTGAACGACTGAGATTTTAACTATTTTCTTAAAAATAAAATATATACATATAAAATTCATAAAAATCATAAAATTAAATTGAATTATTGAAAATTAAAATTTATTAAATTGTAAGAATGATCTTCTTCGGGTATTGAGGAGAAATCTGAAAGAAATCATCACATAAAATAAAATATTTGGGATGACTAATCGTCTCAAAACTGTTTTCCTACAAAAAAAATTTACAAAATTTATAGAAATCTGTAAATATTTCGCGGCAAATTATTAAAAAAATATAAAAATATAAGACTGATCTATATCTGATATTGTGGAGAAATCTGAAAATTTATTTTTGAGAAAAACATTTTATATGACTCTTCATGCAAATAATTTTGTTCTTAATATTTATTTCTTTTTTCTCATCTTTCTTTTCTGCAGAAAATAAAAAATAAAACGTAGAGTAAATGTATATTATAATTAAAAAATTTTATCCTGTCTAAAATAACATTAAGAAAATTTTTAAAATAGCCATTTCTTACTTTTTAAAAACATATTCGTAATTATAATTATCAATCTATGCATGTATTTATGATTAGTATTTTCAAATCACGTAAAACAATAAGCATTAATAAATTCCGTTTAAAGATTGCTTTATTTTGTGATACGTTTAATTCTATTCCAATTTAATTTATAATTTCTTCATATTCCTTATAAAAAATTTATAAATAGTAATAGCGTAAGTGATATTCAAATGCAGAGTTAATCTTACAAATGCTTTAAGCATAATTTAAATTGTATAGAATTATAGACAAACTATCCGAAGTTATTTCGTTGCTATTGAAGGTGTCAATAATTTTGTTCAAACTATAATTATTTAATGCAAGAAGAAACCGAAGAAAATGTAATTAATAAGAATAAGTCCAGTAAAGAAATTGTAAAAAATGTAATAAGTCCAGTAAAGAAATTGCTTATTCCATTTTTAATGTAATGTTTATTTTAAATTTTACTTTGTCATGTAATGGATAATTTAGATGATTCTTTTAAATAAAAACAAGGAAATTATTTTTTATTATATAATATAAATTTTTTATGCAATCACAGAAGCGCTCCTATTTTTAAGCATTAAATATTTAACAATACGGTGTTCAAGTACTTATAAAAATAATTATGTAATGGTTTGAAATATATATTTTAATGTGATTAAAAATATAAAGAAAAATTGGCAGAATGACTTAGTAATACAAAACTTGAAATATTTGGAAATGTTTTAAATTTTAATTAACATGACAGTTCACATTTTTTTATTCTGACATTAATGGATGAAATTTGAAAATTACAAATGAAGTGGGCTTTAATATGAGTTATATTTTTTATATAATGATTAACCTATTTATTCATTGTTTATTATGAAAAATTCTTTATATTTGAGTTTGCTCTGAATTATTTATGATATAAAATGAATATTTCTTTAACGGTACAGATTTATTTTAATGAACATTCATGATTATAAGGCTAATTTCAAAAGTTTTTACTTTTAAATTATTTTTCAGCAATGCATTAAAATATAAAACTTCTCCTCATACATAAAAATACAAAACAACTTTGTATTTTTATACATAAGAAGAATGCTATGGAAAGACAAAGATGCACATATAAAATAAGAAAATTAATTTAGTTTAATGTACAACCAGCCTTTCAAATCAATAGAATCACATTTCATCTAAGCTTTAGAGCTTAATGTTTCTCATTTATTGTTTTAATTTCAAGGAATATTTTCTTTTAATTTCAAAAATAATAAAACGTTATTGTTAGGAGAGAAACGTAAAGATTTCTAAAAGCTGATTTCAGCAACATTTCCAATTTATTTCATATTTTCAAATTCTGACAAATAAAATATTCAATTTAAACTTTCTAATGCTTCTAAATGAAACACTCATTTAAATATTAAATGTTTCATTATTGAAATATTTTTCAATTTCAAAACTTTTAAAATAATAATTTTAACAAAATTTTTTTAATAAGAAACAATTTAAATAATTTTTAACTAATTTTTGCAAAGTTAAAAGGTATATATTTGCACTATATGTAATTTTAGTGACAAAATTTTGTTTGCTTCTTAATTTGTCTTATCATTATAGAATTAATCACTTAATAATATTATTTAATATTTTTAAAAAAGTTGTAAATTGCTGATGATTATCATAAATTCAGAAATTCAATAAATTGAAACCTTAATGAATAACAAAAAATCTGATTTTAAGAGGGCAATTAGGAAATAAATTGTAAAAGGAAAGAAATATAATCGCCTTGAAGAAAAACAAATTGTTATTATTAATAATTTTCAAACACAGCAATATATTTGGTTCTCTAATTTATTTAAGTATTCATAGGTATAAAATTCTAAAAAAAAACATATAATTTCAAAGTAACTATTTTCACTACTAAATTTTTAAACAAAATTACATAATTAAATTTTTAGGTTTAAGTATTTTTAATATGCAATAAGCATTTAAAAAAAATATTTATGAGTAACCTGATATTGCTCGTATTTGAAAATCGGGGAAAATACATTTGACATCAGAATACTTCAAATTCCAAATGTAAGATATTTTCTCTCTCATAATGTGATATTTGAGTTGTGATCCATATATTTCACAGTATATTTTCACATCTCGATCCACAGCCTGACAGTTTCAGAAGGTGAAGTGGCAATCTTGTTCGAAGTTGTCGAGAGATTCTTGAAAAACGAGTATCGCTAAGCAATCTTCTAGCCTCATGTCTTTGAAAAGAAAATATAATTTTTCTTTAAGTGTCACAGTATTCTTTACAAAGAGTAAACCCAAAGTGTAGTATGAGAAAACAATATCATTGAGAAAGAAAAGAAACTTACTTTTGCATCATATTTTTTATTTTTCAGAAATTTCTGTTTTTCAGGTATTGATATTCAATGAATTTTTCACTAAAATGGCAAAAGACGTATATATGAGGATCCTGTATAAATAATAAGTTAATAGTTATATATATAAGAATGTAAATTTAAATGTTAACTCTTATAATAATTGGAGGATCATAAATATAAATAAATAATACTCTGCGTATTTATCAATGCCAAATTAAAATTATACAACTTATTTGAAAATGTTTATCTGTGTTTTGAGATGTTATTTTTAAGTACCCAATCTCTGTATATGAACTTTAATAATTGTAAATTACAAGTATATGTATATTCTATTATTGATCTTTTTCTTTAGCTGACTGTTCAATAAAAAATTACGTAAGCTTGGAATAACAAGCTATTAGTTTTGTCTTGTGTTAAAATTGTATGAAATTTTGCTTTGCATGAACGTTTTGAGAATGCAATGCAAAGGAAACATATTTACATCAAACATGATGTTAGTTTAAGTTAAGCTTAATTTATTTTCTTCTTTAAAATACGTAGATACTTTGTATGAATTATAAATGTCTTAATTTTAACAAAAGAAGGCTATTTATTTTACAAACATATTAAAAACTTTTTATGATAATTTGAACTAAAATATTGTTTACTTAAGGGTCACTTCATATAAATTACATTTTCTTCAAAATAAACAAAGGAAATTTCGTTTTTTATTTGTTGTAATCAAATCCTAAGAGAATTTACTTAAAACACGTATTTTACTTCTTATATATAAATATAAAGTTACAATTTTACTTTTAATTATTTTTAAAAAGTTACTCCCTTTTAATTATCATACACATAATATTAAATCTTGTAATATTTACTATCATAAAATATAAAATATTTTTTATTGTAAAGTAAATGAAAATGATGTTGTTCTAACATGCCTAACAATAAAAACATTACATCATAACTAACATTTATGATAGAAATATTGCTATAAAGGTGAAATTATTATATAATATCAAATATACATAAACCCTTATTAAAAATTAACATCTGATTGTTTTTCTTTAAATGTATATAAAATTATGTAGCTAAATTACATTTATATTTGGGGACTACTGAAAATTATTATTTGTAAAAATTTACAGAGATGCATAGGTAAGCAATTGGAACTTTATCTGTTGTAACTTGTTTCCAGGATTAAGATATGAAATCACATTAATTATCAATGAATAATGTAATTTATAAAACAAAAAAAAATCTTTTAATTTTTATAATCCGAATATTTTCAAAATGTATTATTTTTAAACAAATGTTAATTTTAGTTAGTATATCATATTTAATATTTTTTAAGATGATTACAACATTCCAGTTTAAATAAGTACTTTTAAAAGAGATTAATAAGTATTTTTCATTAACATTAAACGAAATATTTTTCTATTTCTGTTGGCGAGAATATAATATTTTAAAACCTCAAATACTTTTATAATTTATCAAATACTTAATAATCAATTATTTCTTTTATGAAAAAATGTCAATTTTATTTTTAACATATTCATTAATAGTATTTCATTAAATTTACAGAGCTTTATTCCACTTTATTAAACTAATGTTTATTGTAATTTCTTAAATCTGTATAATTATATTATAAAATAAATATAGATAAGTTAAGACATTATTGAATTGCCGTTTATAAGTCATTACAAAGAACTTAAAATTTCTGTAAATTTGTAATAGAAATAGATTTAACTATTGAATATGTATAATAAATACAAATTATGACGTAAAAATTCAGTATGCATTTACAGTGTATGCATCTTTTTAAGTATAAAATACTCAATTCCAATTTCTGTTAAAATAAGTTTTAAGCAAGTTAACAATAATAATACCCCTTTAACAATGTATTAATTTTTTACCAGAGAAATATCAAATGAATATTAAATATAAAATAAATTACTTAAGAAATATGACATAAATCAAGATCAACTATATTTAATAAGATATATTTTAATTCATTAAAAATATTCCTATAGATAATTACTTCACTACATCTTATAAAGAAAATTTTAAAAAAATATCTGATACATCTTAACATCCATAAAAATATTTCATTCAAAAGTATATTTTATGTTTTGAAATTTGTTTACTCATTTATCAGTAAATTTTATGGAATAAAAATAATTTGACACGCTTTTTAAAAAATCCCATGCAGAAACATTACTGCACATTTCATGTGAAAATCATTATATATATATATATATATATATATATATATATATATATATATATATATATATATATATATATATATATATATATATATATATATATATATATATATATATATATATATATATATATATATATATATATATATATATATATATATATATATATATATATATATATATATATATATATATATATATATATATATATATATATATATATATATATATATATATATATATATATATATATATATATATATATATATATATACATATATATATATATAGTTTCAAATGGGGATAATTTTTACTTAACACTTTTATTTATTAAAAGAATTTAATAAGATAGCAAATAAACAAAACATTATAATCCTATACATATCATTATCTAGCTAGAGTTTTAGGATAATATACAACTAAAACTATGACATTTAACAGTTTTAGCTAAAGTTAATACAATTAACAAATACTGAAGCATAAATTATTCAATTAATGAAAACAATTATTTTAACATAAAATACATTAATTCTCTATTTAAATCTATATGTGCAATTATGTTAATTAATTTACAAATAATTTAATTTAGTGTTTACTTCCAGATTTATTAAGGAAACACTCATAATAATACATCATTCAAGATTGTGTTTTGTAGTGTAATCTAATTACTACTTTATTTTCCCTTAAAAAATGTTTTCATAAAAGAGCAGCAAAATTCAACCAAGACAACCTTATTACATTATTGCTTCAGCACTTTCCTTACCTCAAACTTCTAAAAAAATGTGTATTTCTGCCTTTTAATTAGATTGAAGTTAAGTAAAAAAATTTTCTGTAAAAAATATTCGTGAACATTTGTCTTTAGAAGGACTCAAGCAATATGTAAATCAATTTTCCTTTACTTTCTCAAATATGGGATATACTTCATATCATCCTATGCACTCTTTTCCTTAACTCTGTTAGATATCACTCTAATTTGTCAAATTCACATAACTGTTTTATAATTACTATTTTGAAGAGAAAAGAAAGTTAATAGTTAAAAAATACAGATTTTTAAAAAATAATAATAAAATTAAATTTTTAATATTGAATAATATTAGTAGAACTCATATTAAATATTATTTGTAGAATTTAATATTTCTTTAGAATTTACAAAACTGAAATGTTAAAATATAACAAATCATTGTAATTAAAGTTGCTCATGGGATATAAAATTTAAAATTAAAAGTGATCATTATTTAATAATAGTAAAACTACGTATTTACTTAGGAATTAATATTTTAAAATAGGTATTAATAATTGAAAATTAGGTAAGTTTTCAGTATTCAGTCAACAGGAATTTAAAGGCAAAAATTTGCAATGCGTAATGAATATAATTTTACATGACATCGATATCGTAATATGTATATTAAAGTAAATTAAAGTATATATGCATATTAACGTATAAAGAATGCCTGAATAAAAGTGGTAAAATAATGTATCAATAACTATATGTATCTGAAACTATGTATATGAATTAAAATTTTGTATATAATTAGTTAACATTTTTTCTGTAATGTTAAGACATAATATGGTCTACTAAGATATAGCATGCACAAATAAAGCTTAAAATAAAGTACATCAATGTGCTACAAAATAATACAAAAGAATTTGCATAATGACATGTCTTATGTACTTCAAAATTTTGATACTTCAAAATTGATTAAAAATACAGGTATTAATTAAAATTACTTGGAGAGTAAATAAAAAAAAGATGATTTAGGAATCTTCTGAAACTTTGATTTTTAGCGGGCAGTAAATGTTATCACTATTTGTGAAGAAAAAATTAAGTTTTAAAATATTACATTGTTAGATTTACTTTTTTTATATTATAATAAAGGATTGTAACCGCAGCATCTAACTGAATACTAGAATGCTTCTATAATTTTATTTGAAGAGCTATTTTTTTTTCTTTTCCTCTGCCATAAAAATGTCCTATGTACCATAGCTTAGAAATCCAGATTAAAAAATGATCTAAGATTATCTTCCTCTCTAAGACAATAAAAATTAATTAAAGTTTTGATAAGTTAACGTTTGCACAACAATTCTATTTTTCAATAATTTTATGGAAATTGCAGAAAATAAAATGAATATGTTGCAGTAGTGTAAGAAAAATCATTGGTAATTCTCAATAAAGTTAATAAAGTATAAATAAAGTTAACGTTTTATAATTTTTTTAAATTTTATTATCTAGTTTTTGTTAATAGTTTCTTGAATTTCAGAAAAAAAGAAACATTTAATATAAGAAATACAGCAAAATATAAATCCTGATTTTGAAAAGACAGTCACTAGATAATAGAACATTACATTAATTCAGTTTGTCCTTCAGAAATAAGTAAAAATGTTAAAGTAATAAAATATGATATTAAATTAATTCAGTTTGTCCTTCAAATATCTTTGTTATCAGCCCATGCTAATTAAACCAATTCAAACTTTAAAGTGTATTTGTATCAACAGACAAACTAGATGTGAGATTTGAACTCACATAGCATTGAAACTGAAGGCAAATGCTTGAAGCATTCAGTTGCACTCCGCAATCATTAACTTGCAATAGCATAGCTCAAACGTATTACAAAATTCTCCAAATTTACAGTTTTATGCCAATGAAATGAGTTTTAATTTTTAATTTAGTGTTTAACATCATTCCTTTCCTTTTATGAATAAACAAATTAAAATTCTGCTTAAAGTTTATAACAAAAATAGCGATTACTAAGTACAGGTGAAGGTTCTGAAGAAAATGTTAACTAATTATTAGTCTAACTTATATATTTTGATTACAAATTGTAAGAAAAATGCAAAAATTTAATTTCTTATGAACTGTTAATTCTTAAATGTATAAAAAATGTTGTCATAAAAACCCATTAAATAATCGATTTCTTTGATTTTTACATTTAAGCTTACAGTTAGGAAAATTGGAAATATTATTAATTATATAGTATTTCTTAATATATTTTTTTATTTTATATTTTAAAAAAACCAAATAATGATTGATGTTAACTTCATTAGATTATCAATGCATTGAGTTCAAAATGCTTTGTTTTCAAAGAATTCTTATGTTTTAACATATTCTTCTAATTAGAAAAATAAAATTTCAAATGCATATGAACTCCTTAAAAATTATGTTTCTATTGAAAAATCAATTTTAAATCTTAATTTTTAAATATTTTATTTATTTAAATGTACATGAAAAAAGAAATTTGATATCCTGCTATTATGGTTTTTTTAGTTTCTCATGTAATTGTAGAAGAAAGATTTTGAAAGGCAAAATATTAAAAAAGAAACTGGTTAGAGCATTATCTTTTCAAAATGAGTTTGTTTTTCTTCTAACTCTGTTATTTATGTAGAAACATGCAAACATTTTGGTCTTTTTTTATAAGCCTCCTTAAAATGACTGGTATTTTCTTAGAGAAGAATTAAAATTTGTTTTTCTTGGATCGTTTACTTGGCTATATAATTTTAAAAGTGAGCAAACACTTTACAGAATGCATGTCTGTATGTGTTTCAAAAGATAATGAGCAAAAATAATATTGATCATAAATCATAATGGAAATTAAGATTTACTTTCCATCAGATTTATAGTAGGAAAGAAGAAAAAGTATTGATTGTTTAAGAATTATTTATGTGGACAGAGTTTATTACTCTGGGAACTTTCCCATACTTTGTTCCCATATAAAGGCGTCGTTTTCTCTTCAGTATATATATTTTTTTCTTTTTGACTAACTACTTTTTACTTTGTTACTCATATGTTTGTTGTTTAAATTACAAAAATATTTTTAATTAGTCATCTTAAATATCTATTGTTTGCATCAGCTCTATACTAAATTGGCCGCTTACTGATATGAATTTTATAAAAACTTTATTAAAATGTATAAATGCTTCGCACACAAAGTGATATTTTTCTATTAAATTTATTAAAATCACTTTGACCTTATTACTTGCATTATTTGTCATAAACCATATGAATAAAAAATATTGAAATATGGTAAGAAATTCATTTAGAAAAATTCATTATTGTTAAAGAATGATTTTATACAACATTAATGGCAAGTTAATTGCTGGATTTTGTTGAAGTAATTTCAAAATCAACATTTGTTTTCTATTTTATGCACATAAAAGTAGAGAAGTATCCAAGATTTAATAAAAAGGTATGGAGAAAATGTCTCAAGCATCAGTTACCAAACATATCTCGCAGAAAAGAAAACCTAATGCGCATCTCCCTTTGTTTAACAAAGGATGGATTAAAACTTGATCCCTTTCACTCTGCACATTTCAGCATTTCTATTCTGTGGATTGCCTAGATATTGTGATAGAAGTCATATGATAAAAGTATTTAGGAAAATAATTCTATTGCTATATGCAATATGTAAAAATGTAAAGCAAATAAAGCAATATGAACGTTTTCAATACTTTAAACAAACAAAGACAAAATGAAATACGAATGAGTTACTTTTGTTTTGTACACATAAATTTTGATATAATTAGATGAGTTAAGTATGCATGTTTATTTAAATTTTGAAAATAATAATTAAATATGACGGAACAAAATGATTAGCAATATATATATATATATATATATATATATATATATATATATATATATATATATATATATATATATATATATATATATATATATATATATATATATATATATATATATATATATATATATATATATATATATATATATATATATATATATATATATATATATATATATATATATATAAAATTTGATATATCTACTTATAAAAATTCCATTTATTATTTTAATTATTCCAAAATTTTATCTTATTTTTAATTATTTTCATATACATATGGATGCATATTGAAGTATTTTTTACTCTATTCTATATTTATTGTTTTTAAAAACTAAAAAATAAAGTTTTAAAATTTGATAATATGTTACTCTTACATTATATTACTTAGTAATCTTTATTTAAAAGTTTACATGCAAGAATATATATTAAATTATCAAATTCAATTTTCCTTATTCACTTAAAACAATAAAATTTTATCTATGCATTTAGAAATTTTAAATTAATATGTTTATTAAGTGTTTATTTAATGGATTCTAGCTTAAAAATGAATTAAAACATAAAAGGAGAAAGTATTTGACACACTTTAATGCACATTTTCATACACGAATATGCCAAAGTAATTTAAAATAAACTAAGCAATTTATAACTGTATGTTTTTTTAATTTAAAATGAGTAATGTAAATGCGTATAGCAAAAGTAAAAACATTATTTTGGATAGGTTAATTCCATTTGGAATCATTTTGTTTGTCCTCTGTTTGAAATGAGAAATGTCTTATTAAGCAAGTTTAATCTCTTTAGAACTTAGAACAACGTGTTTATAAGCCTGAAATTGTCGTCTAATATTTCAAACAAATCTTTAGTGTGAGCATAATTTATCATTCAGAAGATTAATAATGTGTCCAAAGTCTCACCAAAGAGTGTCTCATCATCAGGTTTTAACAAGTATTTCCTTTATAATGAGATCAATGGGAAGCTTCAAAAATAGTGAATGGAAGCAGGATGAGTCTTTCTCTAACACTTCCTTGAAATATCCCCTTTCACTCCTCCGATAATCCACTTAACAACAAGAACATTTAATTATTATAATTGAGTTAAGTTCTAATCATTTATTTTGTGTCACTCACACTTCTAAATACAAAATTAAAATTTATCATTATTCGTAATCTATGCTTTTTTCTTGCTGCAATTTGCTTATTTTCTATAAATAAACACACATTTGTGTATCCTTAAAGGAGTTTTAGAATGAGTTTTAAATTAATTTTATACTCTAAAGCAGCTTTCGCATCAAATATTGATATTTTATTTACATCAATTATGCTATGAAACTAATAGTATTTTCTATTTGATAAAATATTTTAAATGTTGGGAAAACAACTTTAGACAAGTACTTTTATGAAAAATACATCTAACTCTATTAAAAAATACATTTTATTAATTTAAAATGCTGTGAATAAAACATATGGTACGAATTATTAAAATATCATTTAATTGTAATATTTTCATCTTTGCAAGTCAAAATCAATTTAGTAAAACGTTTTGTTAAACTGGAACAGAATTTTTTGTCAGTGAAATTTTCTTCTCTGAAGTTAAAATAATGTAATTATCATCTGAATATATTTCTAATGCCGTCCATCTTGTCTAGTGGTCAGTGGTCTAGTGGTCAGTGTGCCTGACTGCGGATAAGGAGGTCCAGGGTTCGAATCCCTGTTCAGGCATGAATGTACTATCTCTCTCTATCTATCCTGTCTTTGTCCTTTCCTTGTATGAACGAGGTGTGAATGGTTGCCTACCCTATAAACGGGTCCCTATGGCATGTGTGTACTGAAGAAGTCGGACTCCACACCAAATATGGTTCACTTGGAAAAGTGAAGCAGCGCACCCCATGTTGCCAGCCTAGCTGGCACATGACAACAACAACAGCATATCTTTCTAATTACACATACACACATTTTCAAAAAACTTATTCAAATAGATAAGACATTAAATAGGTAAATACAACTTAATAAAATTTTATTTTCATTTAAAATATTGTAAAATCAGTAGTTAATACTTCAAAGAAAAATTTATTGAGCATTTATAGTTATGTCCCGAAGAAAAACTCTGTAGAAGCTGTTATTTAATTTCTAAGGTGCAAAAAATGGTTACGTTAAAATAAATGTTTTCTCTATAACTATTAATAGTAAAAAGAAAAAGTAAGTTAAAATTCAACATAAGTAATTATTCAATTTCTACTTGAAGAACTTCTGTTTAAAAAATTTATATCCTTTGGATATGATTAAAATTCTTTATATTTTTTGCTTAAATTTCAGTTTAACTAAATTGAATGTATTTAAACAATATATATAAAAATGTTTTTATATGTATCCTTTAAAAACGTATATAATTTCACAAACTTACATTGCATATTAGTATAAATATCCATATATTACGACATAGCCGGGCGATAGTTGACAGTTGATACGGGTTCGAATCTTGGTTCAGGCATGGATGTTTCTTTCCTCCTGCGTTTCTCTGTTTGTCTTCTGAGATGATGAATGAATGCATCCCATCCTATAAACGTGTTTGTTGTGATATGAAATGTCTAATGCAACTTGCCTCGGTGATTTGGTTCACAAGTGCCCACCGGGTGGTAATAAATGAGAAGAAGTTTCCAACCTTGTTGTTGCTAAGGGTCAATCAACCAGTGCCCGCAGTTAGTAAATGAACTGTTACACAAAAATTTATTGAGACATTGATTATTACGAAAAAAAATTTATTGAATACAAAAAAAATATTTCTACATATTAAAACTTATAATTTATTAAATCCCTTATATTTGTCAACAGAAAGACAATATTTGGTACTAATATTCCTAACAAAAATGATTTACGAGAAAAGTGAGTTAAAATGGATTCAGAATGTGCTTTAAAACATTTTGCATAATCACTTCAATGCCATTAAAAAGGCCTAAAAAATTCTTTAAGACAGCATTTATACAAGAAATTACAAATCACAAAATATTTATCTTGTAATATTATTTAATTATATTTACACAATAATTTTCAAATTAATTTTTGTTTTAAATTCTTCTGAAAATGTTTAAAAGCACATTTTGAAACCAAATATTATAAGATATAAATTTTCAAGCTCCATTGGCTCAGTAGCTTTACGCCGCTTCCCGTAAGCTCAGCAAAGTGAAGCATCATTCGCCAGCGGGCAGTGGTTGGGAGAGTGACCACGGCGTACTCTCCTTCACTGGGTTGCTGGAACTCCGTGGGTTGGGGACGTGTCCACGTTAATCTGTGACCTCCAAAGTCCTTCCGCTGGTGTGGCATGGATATGGAGAGGAGGGTGCCAGCTCAGGTGTGGCCCCGTCACCTGACTGAGATTCAAAATAACGAGGCACCTTAAAAAGGGTAAAGTCATATTTTCAACTTCCTGTTGCTCTGATCCAAATGAAAGACACTCTCTATTGACTTAATTCGTACTGCCAAAGCCATAGCGAGCTTGGCTTGTCCAAGTGTCATAAGCAAAAACAACATATAAATTTTAAAGGTTTAAAAAGATAAATTAACAAAGAACATACATGTATATCAAAAATAGGATGAACAAGGATTTTTCAAGCAGCTATGGTAAAAATATTGGCCTTATATTAAATTCCATTTAAAATACGAATGATTCAGCTTATAACGATGTAGTATCGAAAATTTTTTAGAGGTGACTTGAAATATCAGCTTTAAGCAGAAAATAATTAACTTTTGAACTGCTAAAACTTAAAATTTATATTTACACATAAGTTGTAAAACGAAAGTATGCTAAATATTTAGGAAAATTGATAAACGCGTAAAAAGAAAATATTCTCTAAAGTTTTTTACAATCTTAAATTTGTTCATTCTTATCAACACTAATCAAATCAAAGTCAACTAATCACTATCAAAGTATTGCCAAATTCTTACATTAAATTTTTTGTCATGAATTTACATTACAATATATAATTTACATTTTGTAATGAAATTATTTCAACTTGTTTATTTTACTTACATGAATAATAGAATATAAATATGGCCGATATTTATCAAAACAAAAGCAGTTTATATGAAAAGTATTCTTAACTTTGCTTGATTATTAAAATATTAAACTCAAAATTTGGTGCTTTTAATACACAATTTGTTCATAAGATACAACAAACATTTCCGTTAACTTGATTATATTTTTCTTTACCAATATAAAAGTGACTTTTACATTCATTACAAAAGCAAAACGCATACGTATTCACCTACAAATTTCCCAAAATAAAATAAATTAGTAATTTGGATTTTAAAATGCAGCAGAAAAATCACTCATTTTAAAGAAAACTACTTAATATCCAACATAGATTATTGCAGTTATTTTGAAGGTTTTATAATAAATAAAAGTTTTACTGCATAATATGTATTAAAAACTTAGTTTATATCCTGTACTGTTTGAAAACAAGTGTTATTTACATAAAACGATTCTATAAAAATTGAATTACCAATTATATACAGAATCACAACAGAATTTATTCATTTAGATCTCTCTCTCCATAACTTATTATTTGCACTAGATAATATTCCTTAAAACTGATATTCACCCTTATGATACAACTAAGCTTCCAGGCTAAATATAGTTCTGTAATAAGTTTAATATTTTGCTTAAAATATTTTCATTACGAAAACTTTTCTCAGCAGCAGACCTGAGCAAATACACTTTAACGAAAAGCGACACCTTTGTGACAATCTAAAGAAAATAAATATAAATTTAAGCAAAAAAACTCATTTATAATAATTTATGTAACGGAAATGAAGAATATATTTAACGAAATTGGGTAAATGACAAATGTATTACATGAGAATGTGCTTACCGCGTAAAAAATGCATAAGTAAGGAGAAAATCATTCTCTTATTGAAAAAAAAATTCTCAAAGTTCTTTTTAAATATTTTATTCTAAAAATTTAAAACTTGAAATCTTGTCTAGGTAATGTTATTTAACAAGTATTGACTATTCGAAACAGTTATAGAATATTTCGAATTCTTGTGAAAAAGTTATTTTGTTATTATAGATACGAAAGAAAAATATGTAAAGTTAAAATGATAAGCAATTATATATATATATATTTATATATATATATATATATATATATATATATATATATATATATATATATATATATATATATATATACATACTATACATACATATAGATAATATTTCCTCAAATAGAAATGAAACTATTTCTCGTAATCTCTAAAATACTAAAATTTCAATATAATACATTTCTCCAAATATATATATTTATGAAAAAACTGAACTGTTATTTTTAAAATCAGTAAAAATATGTCTTGTAATAAAGTAATCTAACTTTAACATGTACGAAACAAAATATTTCACTAGCTACTTTAAATCTTTTCGTTAGCTAATTTTTAAAAATACTTCTTTTGAATTTCAAATGTTATAAAAAATGTGACATTTAAATATGTACATCTAGCAATCAGAAAGTGTTGTTAGGGTTGTTTTCAAAATTAGAAAAAAGTGTTTTTTCTGAAAAAGCTTGACTGAAAAAATTAATTTTCTAGCATAATAACTGCTCTTAACAAAAGTTATTATGTTAACTGAAAAATAAGATTTATACAAAGAAAAATATGTTAAAATTATATCTGCAAGTAAGAGAAGCCGTAAATGTATTTAAATAAACCTTGGAAAAAGGTAGTATTCTCGTCAACAGAATTATAAATTTTAATTACATGTCATGTGATAAAAAACAAATATTAAATTAGTGTTTGCCCTAAATTGTCATTACAAACGTGTTTTTAACAATTACATTTTTTACTACAAACAATATTTACCATGTGATTTAAATTTTATGAAAATGTAATTACTCAACTTAGATTTTCAAAAAATTCTTTTCTGTGTTTTTGAAAATAATCTATCTTTATTAGTTCTGCTACATTTATAATTTATAAGCTTGTTATTGATTTAAAATTTCTTAAAAACTAAAGCTTTTTTTCCTTAAAAAACAAATTTGCAAGCAAGCAGAACAATACCCTTTCTCCATAGGAAATTTAACTTTGATTATAATAAATAAAAATACTTGTAAAAATTTTGTTTAAAAATCATTCATATATAATTTCAGTTATTCGTTAAACAACTGAATTAAAGATACATGATTCTGTAAGACGAATATTATTTTTTTATTTAAAGCTAAATATACTTCAAAAGAAGATTTTAGTCTAAAAATACGTATGAAAATTATAATTTTTGTCAAATTTATGGAAAACATATTCTGTTATGCTTAAATATAAATAAAATATATTTATTAGTTATTTTTGTATTATATTCAATTGAAAAAAATTTATATGTTGAGATATGTGTTTTAAATTTTAAATAATTTTAAATAATACAAAATGAATACTAATATGGAAATGAGAATATTATCGCAGAAATAAAATATTAAATTTTTAAAATAAATAAAATTACATTTTTAAAATAAATTAAATTAAATTTTTAAAATAAATAAATAAAAATAAAATTTAAAATAAAAAAATAAAATAAAAAAAATGTAAAAGTTTTAAAATATTTTTTTTAAATAAAATAAAAAATAAAAAATTTTAAATAAAAAAAATTTTAAATATTACAAAATGAATACTAATATGGAAATGAGAATATGATCGCTGAAATAAAATATTAAATTTTTAAAATAAATAAAATTAAATTTTTAAAATTATTAAATAAAAATAAAATTTAAAATAAAAAAATAAAATAAAAAAATTTAAATTTTTAAAATTAAAAAATATTTTAAATAAAATACAAAAATAAAAAATTTAAAATAAAAAAAAATTTAAACATTACAAAATGAGTACTAATATTTAAATTAGAATGTTATTGCTGTAGTAAAATATTTATTTCATAATTAGATGCAGCTGAACTCCTAATTTTTCAAAATATTATTAAAGACTTATTTAATTAAAATATTTAACATTTTAAGAAAAAACGATAGCTTAGTTCTCGTTTATTCTCTAAGAGTAGCTTAATTTATTGTTTGTCACCCAAACTGCCTAAGTCACAACTTGTTTATTTATAGAAAAATTCACAATATTAATAATTTGATTATGTGTATCAAGAGACTGATTGCTATTAGGAATGTCTACTTGGATATAAAAAATTTTAAGAAAATTATTTTTATCATTGTTCTGATAGTGTGGTAGTATTTGTAACTTTATGTACTAATATTTTATATTTTATTTATGATTTCCATTAAATTAAGTATATTCAACTTTATATTTCTATTGTAATTTCAAGAAGCGTGGTTCCTTTCTGTCACACTAATCATTTCATCTGTTTTAATGAGATTGAATCTAACTGCAAATTTAGTACGAGATTCATCCCACATTGTTTATTTCCTAGATGACTGTATTTCGTGACTTTTGGAGAAATTTCCTAACTTCTTTTAATTAATGTAAACTTTAATTGTATCATCACTCCAACATTAAAAATAGCCGAGCTGGCAGCCAAATGGTTAGCGCTCTTGCCTTCGGTTCAACAGTTCGTGGGTTCGAATCCCACCTTGGGTATGGATGTTTGTAGTGGTTCGGAATCCACTTTAAGCCGTAAGTCCCGGTCTAATTAGCCCTCGTGTGCAAAAATATGACCGTTGAGCGACAAACAAACCAAACCAATATTAAAAATAAGCTGTATTCAAAGCAGTTACGAGTTATTTGCTGCCCTCTTATCATCAGAGGGACTAGTGATATACTCATAAGAGTGTTGTCTAGGTATAACAGAGTAATTACGTGCTTCTCTATCTACAATCACCTATGGTTCTTAGCGGGAAAAACCGTGGAGTTAAAAGGAAATCTCAAAAATTAAGCAACATGGCGAAGAAAAAAAAAACTATTTGTGAAGTTGTCGAGCTTTATCAACTTAATACAAAATTGCATCTTGTGAACATTAATGTAAGGAATAAATCCGATAAAACTCGTATTTTTCTTGATTTATGACACTATGACATCATGAAACATGAATAAAAGAAAAAATGGTGCCATTTGTGATTCTTAATGAAAACGATTTGGTTGAAAGCCCAAGAGTTGCATCCTTATACTGATTGTCTTTATAAACAAAATAAATTAATTAACTAAAATAAATTCTTCTAATGGTAAAAAAAAGATCTGCAATTTTGGGTTTTCTTCATGGAATAAAATGCATATTATAAATTGTTCAATACATATAATGGTATATTGGGAATATCTTTGTGAATTATAATGATCATTTTTGTGGTATACATCATATAAAGGAATTTGTCTATTCAATTATAATCGTATATTTATATTAGGATTTATACATGTATGGGTAATATAACTGCAACTTGTATATAAGTACATTGATATTTTAAAGCATTATTGAAATTGTGGTCCATGTTTACGTGTTGATAACAATGACATGCAGGACTCTCCCAAGAATGACTATTAATGGGCGTATGTATTCAAAAGAACGCCTTATACATCTCATGTTCTTTATTAGTACAATAATCAAGAGTGGGATCAATTAATACAATAATTTTTTTTTAATAACGGTGGGCACTTGGGTGACTAACCCTTCGCCACAACAAGGCCGGAAACTGCTACTCATTTGTCGTTACCCAGCGGGCACCTGTGAACCAAGTCACGGAGGCGAGTAGCATTACCCGCGTCATACCACCACAGACCCATTTATAGGGCGGGCCACATTCATACATCAACACACAAGAAAGGACAGAGAAACACAGAGAGATAGTAACATCCATGCCCGAACCGGGATTCGAACCCGGGACCCACAGCACAAGACTCAGGAACGCTAACCACTCAGCCATTGGTCGGCATTAATACAATAATAGAGGCAGAATATTTGATTATTTCAAAATAATTATTTAATAAAATAAACAAATAAATATTGAAGTAACCATTTTAAAGTTAAGTAGTTATTGAAAAAATAATTTGCGCAGATGCCTTTAAAAATATCTAAAATTAAAGTAAAACAAAATGAAAAATCTTCATTTTTCAAAAAAATTTAAATTTATTATTTCTTTTTTAAGTTAAACTATTAATTTACTCTTTTTAAAAGAAGATAAGAACGTAGTACATTGAAAGAAAATTTAATCATAAAAGGCAATTAAAAGAAAAAATAAACTTTGCCAATTTTCACTTGTAAGTATTCATAAGTCAGTAATGTCATTTTGTCAGTAAGCTAAACTTAGATTTCTACATAAAATGTTTATGATTTAGAATTACTTCTTTTATTTCATATGAATTAAATGTCTTTATTTGTATAAAATTCACAGTAAGTTTACTTTTAAAAGAAATTCGTTGAATGCCTTTAAAATTAAATCTTAAGTGTAAAAGGACATTTCTTTCAATCCAGGTTAATTCTTTTACGATGATTTTCAGAAGATTCTTATAATATAAAAATGAATCTTACTTTTGACATAATGCTTAAGTTTTATTTTATATATGTTCATTCTCTCTAGAATTCAATCTGATTTTAAAGGTTTATTAAGTCATTCTATTCAAAAAAATAATGGATGGTATCAATTCAGCTTATATTTCCATTAGATTGGAAAATGTGAAACATACTACAAAATTTCCCTTCCACATGATATCAGTTTCTTAGAAATAAGAAATTGAAATTCACTCAGAAGATAAACATATTGTTCAGTTTACAAGATAGCCTAATATTTGAGAAACAAATCATATTTGAATAAATATTTATTGACTGTTGTAACTCGTAAAAGGAATACCGAAAAACATTTGAGAAATTGAAGGCTTTGCTTGAGTTTTTAAGAAGTTAAGTCGAAATCTTTTTATCTATTTTATACATAAAATTAACCATGTTTTAGATATTAAGTTAAAGTTATTTAAATTTTAATTTATAGTGATTTGAGAGACTGCTTATTACAGTTAGTGAATAGAATTTGCATTAATTTCTTGTTTTAATTATTTATATTTATTAACATAAATGTTGATTCTACAAAAAGTTACTGGAAACAAATATTGCCTCTGTGAAAAACTACAGAAATTGATTCTTACAAATTATTTTGTTAAATGAAAAAATATTTATATTAAATGAAAAATGCAGTTAGACTTAAAATAAAACCCCAAACTACTATTCGTAGAATAGGCAGTAATGATAGATCATTACAATTTAAGAAGTCTGACATTGATGTTACTTAATTAAGGATATTTAATCTAAATGTTTAAGATGAATTAATGGCTGAATTGTGAAATTATATTGTTTTAATGGTAATTAATATATAACATTCATGAAAATACTAAATGATCTTTTATGAATTAACTAATCATTTTTAAACACTTAAGCAACTCTATTTATAAATTATTACCTTATATGAAATAATCAATTTAATTTTTTAGAGCAATATTCATCTAAGCAATATATTATCATAATTTTAAAATCAAATTTTAAAAGTCTGAAATTATAAATATTTTTTTTTTGTAATTTTCATTCTGTTTCTTTGTTAATCATTAAATGAGAAAAAAATATTACATTTGTGAAAATTATTAATCGAATTTCATTACACAATTTATGAATCAGAATTTAAATGTTCATTTTAGTTTTATTTCCAATCTTCAAATTCACAATCAGTGACTACATTAAGTTAAAGAAATATTAATTATTAACTTTATGCTATTAGAGATATTTGTATTTCAGGGCATATTTTATGAAAATAAATAAAAATGAATTATCTTCATCAGGCAATCAGCCAATGAGATGTGAAAAATTTTAATAACAACAACCAGTCTAGAAAAAGATCTTTGCTTAATTTAGTATGTATGGTCGAATACAAAAATTTAAAAAAATCACTAATGTTCCAAATAAATATAATACATTTAAAAAACAATTCTAAATAATATTTATAAAAATGTACCTGAATAAAAGATCCAAGCACCGTTTGATCTTGGTAAACATATTTCAATACTGAAAAAGGATTTTAAATAAACCAAGAACAAAATGAGGAATCTTTCATTGAAATTATCTTGCTATTTACGCAATCAATTACAAATATTTCTGCAGTCGTTTCCTTAACTGTGATTTTTAAATTAACAATCTATGAATTAAATTTATCAATAATCTAATGTAATGCAATAAGAGAAAAAACATTGTGAAAATATCTTTTTCTTCTAGTAGATGAGTTTTCTTTTGCAATATTTACTGTAGCTTTAACAAAATAACATTTTTCAATTCCCATTTTGCTTAGATGTTAAAATAGTAGCTATTTTTGCTAGATTATTTATGGTAAAAGTATTTAAATAATTTTCCTACTAATAATATTTATTTCAAAAATATAATACACACACCAGTCACATTAATTTGACCACATGTCAAAATTCAAAATAACCACCATTCGCGTAGATCAGACTACTATGAGACGTCCAAGAAGAAATCCATTTAATTTTCTGAATGTCTTCACTGCGATGTTGAGTCATGCTGGATTACAACTGCGATGTTGAGTCATGCTGGATTACAACTGCGATGTTGAGTCATGCTGGATTACAACTGCGATGTTGAGTCATGCTGGATTACAACTGCGCAATTGAGTATCCTTGCTGCAAATGACCCAATCAATATGATGCAATAAATTCGTGATTGAGTTTAAGTCAGGTGTTTGATGAATAGGGGAGAGAGTTAAACTCATCCTATCATCCTAGGGCACTTTGAAACCCTTACTTAGACTGTCAGTTGCATGACACCTCGGATTGGAATAAAAATGCACATATAGAGATGGACAGAATCCTCAAGGACAGATGCATACATGTATTGATTCATGGTACCTTACACAATGATGAGTGAACTCAATACTTGGAAAACATTATTCAAACCATAAAACTACCGTCCTCAGCTTTGATCGTACTTCAATGGCTATAAGATGTTTGCTTTCAGAGTTTACCAATCGTAAACAGCAACGTACATCGATTCGATGGAGGGTAAAAAGTAATTCATCGGAAAACGGTACCTGTCGCTACTCAGTGGACGTCCAGTTACGGTGCATGTTTGCATATTGAAGTCTTGTCACTGATGAAAAGCAGTTAATATCGGTGCATAAAACAGACGTCTATTTCGTAGAGTCAGACTTAGCAACGTTCGGTGAACAATAATTTGGGTGACACTGCTGGTAGTCTCTTAGCTCATTTAGGTGGTCAGTTGCTTAACGGTGGCACGTCTATTCGCATAAATGCATCACCACAGCAGACAGTCACTTTTGTCATCTGTGGTGCATGGTGCACCATATTTGCCACGTTGCTGATTTTGGGGTGTCAGATTTTGCCAGGCACAGTAAAATTTCATTACAGTGACACGTGAAAAATTCACAAACATAGCAGTTTAAGAAATAATTACATCCTTAGCATGAAAACCATTTATCATGACTATTTAAATTTAAGGTAAGTCCCTCTTCTTTATATTACTCTAATGATTGTTATGTTTACTTAAACTCTCACACACTCTTTATGTATACTCATTAGCAATGATTCACATGTCTTCTGTGATTGGTTATTTAATTTTGACGACGAATATACTTCACAGTCTAATTAATGACTGCGTATTTAGTTTAATTAAGCATACATAAAATTGAAATATTAAGGAAGAGTTTTTGGTGAGAAATGAGGAAATTTATTAAATTTTAGTCAATGTACACAATTAATAATGTATACACAATTCAACAATGTAAAAATAAATAAAAAAAAATTCCTTAAACAAATAATTATTATCATACTAAAAATTACTTAAAATCATTACTATAAATTTTATCATTTTTTTAAAATTTAAAACTAATTTAGTTTTTATTTAAGATTGAGATAAAACTATTTTCTAATATCAATTTGAAATTAATAGTTTCCAAAAATTGTGTAACGTTTTTTAATAAGAGATTTATGTGGAAAAGCCCTCAGAACTTAGATTCATTTACTTCTAAATATTTTTCCAATTATAGGGGAAGTGTTTTTTTGTTTAAAATAAAATGTATACATTAAATATTTTTGTTAAAAATTTAAACATTATAAATATTATTCCTTATATTACTTATTAAATCAGAATATATGTATTTTATTCTCATATTTAGGTATTTTGAATTTTAATAAATTTTAAATTTTGATTTGAAAATTGGGTTACCTTTATTATTCTCATATTCATAAGGAACCAGTGTGAAACAATACAAGTGAAACTATACAATATTTTTCACACTTATTAAATTCAAAAAGTCAAAATATAAAAATAAAACATATCTTAAAAAATAGTTTTATTATTCTGAAAATATATTTACCTTTTTTGCAATATGATTATGGGTAAATTCATGTTATGGAATTGATTAAAAACTATCCAAATGCAAAAGAGAATATATTAACTTTATTTATGAATTTCCTCAATATAATAACTATAAAATTGTAAACCATGACGTGATATATCATAATTAATGAACTGTATTAATCAATAGAAATGAAAGTTTCACTTATCAGGAAATTAAAGATTTTTATGTCATTATAGTAACATTTACAAGTATTTGGCTTACAAATATATGTTAATATTGCATTCAATAAAGAAATCAATTTTAGCATTTTCGTTATACATTTTTGACGAATTCATATATGATATCGTAAGCTTATTGAAATTAATACCAAAAACGAATATTTAATGCTAAATTTTCTTTAGATTATTGATAAATCTACAAAGCTAATAATAATAAGGAAAAACATTCATTTTATAGGATATAAGAAGAATATTATTATTTGAGAAGAAAATACTGTAAAAAATCCAAAAATACATTAAAAATAAATTAAAAAAATAGATAGTGAATTAATTTGTGTATTGAACTGAATAACTTTGACAAAGTCGTCATTTTATTTTAATTAAATATTTTTGAACTAATTTATTTCTTATTGCTTGGCGTGTTTACTAATGTGTGCTAATACAGCATAAATAATATAATAATAAGGAATATGATTGGTTGAATATGTTGACTACAAAGAAATGATTGTTTACTCACTTTTATTTACTTTTTTCTGTTACCACCTTTGTGCAAAATGGAATCACACCCATCATTACTATATTAAAATGTGTTCTGATAAACTTAAAAGGAATAAAAAGAAGCTATGTTTTTATGATTAGGTCTAAGCAGTTACCTTACGAGTTTTGCACAGCAATTCAAGTTATTAGATAAAAAATACATGACTTTTCTCATGCGAAACAAAAATGTTCTTATAATTTGATTCAAATCAAGAAGTAAAAAAATTCATCAAAAGAAATTATTATAAATTCATAATTTTTGTACAAAATTTATTATTTCAAAGCAATTAAGTCCATCAATATCCTGACAAATTATTTAATTCCTTTAAAAAAAGGAATTTTCAAGAATAATACATTTAATAAATCAATTTTAAATGTGAAAATATATTTTCGGTTTTAAATAATAAATTCTATTTAATTCTGCAAATTACAAATCCAATATGATAGTTTTTAATGGAAATCCAAAATTTATTTTACACTCATTATTATTACTTCGCATGAAAGCAGTAAATCAAGATATATTCATTTTAGTGCAAAGTAGAAGTATGATTATTTAAAACAAATTATTAATTATTTAAATTAGGAAACGCCATGCCAAGTTTTATGAATGTTAAAACAACAAAGCAGTATTTGGGAGATTGATTATTTTTTTCAAAAACTAATGATTTATTTTCTTTACACTTTAGACCTTTTTTAAATGAAAAATGACTATAAAGAAGGTTTATTTAGCAAAAGAGATTTGGATGTCTTATAATCTAACCTTATTTGTTAATTTGTTTTAAATTTCATTTACTTTACAGTTTAAGTTCAATGCTTTTATATATATGTATATAAATATATATATATAATGATATAGTATATATATACATATATATATATATATATGTATACACTATATATGTATCATATATATACGTATATATACATATATATATATATATATATATATATATATATATATATATATATATATATATATGTGTGTGTGTGTGTGTGTGTGTGTATGTGTGTGTGTGTGTGTGTGTGTGTGTGTGTGTGTGTGTGTGTGTGTGTGTGTGTGTGTGTGTGTGTGTGTGTGTGTGTGTGTGTGTGTGTGTGTGTGTGTATGTGTGTGTGTGTGTGTGTGTGTGTGTGTGTATGTGTGTTGTGTGTATGTATGTGTGTGTGTATATAATACTATTTAAAAATTAACCATTTTGCTAAAGACTTGACGTAAAAATTTCAGAAATTCATAAAAAACAAATATTAAACATATATGTAAATATTTTCATTTTGTATTCATTATTTAAAATAAAAAAATTGTGTATCACTTTGATCTACTTTTATATTTTTCATGAATATTTTGTGAAAAATTTGTATATTATGAAAGTTATTGTTAATGTAAAAATAACAAATTAGTACCCTGAAACCACAGTCTTTTTTAACTACGGGACTCTTAATAATTTACCTCCTAACGATATTTGTCTTGTGTTATCACAATGATTTTTCAGTTCTTAAGAATTATTTTAGCTTTATATATTTGAGTGAAAGAAACAAAACATTGCATGTTAGCATTCCACAGGTAAAATATTATCCAATGTTAATCTACGTAACGCACATTCTTATGCTGTTGAATTTCGTACTGTCAACTTAAGATTAATTTTAAGCTAAATTCTTTCTAAAACTGTGAAAAATTTAATGTATGAAATGTTAAAATAGGCAGATATGATAAATTTTAAGAGGAATATAAAGCAGGTAAATAATATTTTTACTTTCTTTAAAATGTCATCAAAGGTAGTTAATCAAAACAGTGTTATAAAGGCATTCGTATTTTTACAAAAACGGATAATTTTTCAATTAAATTTTTTTTAAATTCGTAAAATAATGGAACTTATTTATTTATTGAAATAAGAAAATTTGTGAACCTTGTGTTGAAGAAATTAAAAATTATTTCTGAAGATTATTTAACTTAATAATATTTGACTACACGCATTAAATTAGTGCATTTTTTAAATTAGACTAAATCAATGCATACATTACTATGACCAATGTTTATTATAAAAACTTATTATTCTAAATTGTTTTGCTATTGTAATTTTTCATACCTTTATTACATCATAATATTTATAAGAAAAATAAGACAAACCAAATCTATTATAATAATTTTCACAAATATGTGTTTAACAAAGCCTACAAATAAAGCTGAATGATAACACAACCTTTTTAATTAAATATTATGGGTGTGTCATTTCAAGAGACCTTCGTTACTGCATCTTTCTTTTTTGGTACATGAGTAAATACTTCAGCTTGAATATTTGTTCAGGAAAGGAGTTGACGTGCATGCTTCAAAATTCCACATGGGTTCACAATGTTTGCATAACGAATTTAATGTAAACAACTGTAAAATTAAATTATATTAAAGAAATTATGCAATAAAAGTGAAATTCAGTATGATACACAGACCCACAAATATATAACACAGTGTACAATTAAATTTGCCAATTTATTTAATTTCAATAAATATCATGATATTGGTATTTTAATAATGGTTATTTAAATTCCAATGATTTATTGGAAATTTTTGCTACACAAATTCTCTGTATCATACTATCACATAACTCTGTAATTCTTACCCAAAATCCATGTACTTATAGGTGAACAATGCTACTTTATTGATACCATTTGTCCTATCATAAAATTATATTTGCTACTATTCATAATTTCTAACCTGTTACGCATTTAAATAATTAGTTTTCTATTCCTTCCAAATAAATTGTTTTTTTTTTTCTTTTTTTGATCTCCAACGACTGTCATTTGAATCTGCCAAAATCATCGCGTTGGTTTTTTTAGAATGTTTGGACAGGAGAACCGGATGCTTCTATTTGAATTATTATTTTTCACATTTTTAAATAATTAAGATAAAAATTGCTAATAACTCTTTTATAAGGTACTTCATAGATTTCCCGCAAAGCCTCTCAAAGTCTACTAAAGTTAAAAAATTTTAGAGGAACTAAATTCATGTCAAAATATCCAGGAGTGTAACAAGAGAAAACTCCTAGATTATCCACTCCTGAACCAAAATGTTAGTAATCCGTATATGTCAAAAGGCTTATTTCATTCACTCAATTTGAAAAGAATTGCTTTGATTAAGTCCAGTGATCAGTGGTATGCAAGAGTAAAAAAATCTACTACGTTTATAGCTATATATATACATATATATATATATATATATATATATATATATATATATATATATATATATATATATATATATATATATATATATATATATATATATATATACTAGTAAAATTTTTAATATAAATATAAGTATTTATATATAAATTTTATAAGTAGTTTAATGATTATAAAAACTGGATATAATGTAGATGGAATTATTAATGTATTTATAAACATAAGATTCATCTGAATTTAATATAATAGGATATAAATTGAATTGATAATGTAATACACTGCTGGACAATTGCTAAGGACGGATAACACTATAATCCATAGCAACCCCATAATGAAAGGAAGCAAAATGTTGAAAATTAGAATAAGTGTGGGATATAGTAAGAAGAAGTATGCGTATACAAATGTTTTTCCACGTCTGTTCATCACGTGATAGCGTTCATATGAACTTTAAAGGTTATGACGCATGTGGACAGTTGTTGTTTCAAGTCAAAGTTTTACATGAAAGATTTAATAGACGAACTTTAAATTTTTGGCATGTCTTCCCGAAATCACTTAGATGATTTTATGCTTGACTGAATTATTACAAAGATGGAAGAAGGACGAAAAATAGCAGAATTTACAAGGCAGTTTAACATCGCTCACAGCGTTGTATCACGGCTGTGGAAGTCATTTAAAACTACTGGAATGTGTAGTAGGCGACACGGGGGAGGCCGTGTTAGAAGTACGACGCCTGCAGAAGACAGATATATCGTCCTATCAGCAAAAAGTAACAGGTGCACCACAGCTCAACAGATGGCAAACCAGTTTCTTGCTGCCTCAGGAAAGCAGATTTCCCGAATACCTGTTGTCAGACGTTTGAGGGGAAGAGAACTATTAGCCAGCAGACCTGTTGCGTGTATCCTATTGACCAGACAGCACCGTACTGCCCGTTTGCAATGGTGTCATGAGAATCTTAATTGGACTGAACAGGACTGGGCATACGTACTATTCTCAGATGAGAGCAGGTTCAGTCTGTCATCGGATTGTAGACACCAACTGATCCGGCGCGAGAGTTGTACTGCTTATCGACCAGAAAATATCCAGGAAATTGACCGATATCCGACATGCAGTGTCATGGTGTGGGCCGGCATCATGAACAATGACCGCATGCCCCTACACGTGGTTGCGAATGGGACTATGACAAGTCAACAATACATTAAGGAAGTTCAACTTCCCCATGTTCGTCTTTTCCGTGGTGCTGTCGGTGATAAATTTGTTTTTATGGGCGACAACGCAACATGTTATCAAACACTCGCTGTTCAGGATTGTCTAGACAACGAAAATATTAAACGCCTCGTATGGCCATCACGTTTTCCAGATCTAAACCTCATTGAAAATGTCCTTTGGTGAGGCAAGTTGCTGGTCGAAACTATCCTCAGACAACAAGAACACCCTCATCCGTGCACTCCCAGAGTAATGGGATAAATTGCCTCAACAGCTGCTGGATAATAATGTGCAAAGCATGATACGGCGTGTAGAATGTTGTATCACACTCCACGGTGGACATATCCCGTACTGATACCTTACTTCAAGGTGCCTGCTGACTTTTAGATGCATTGTTCCATTTTTCCTTATGCAGCATCAAATGAACTTTTTTTTTTTCTTTCAGATGTTTCACAGCTTTTGTACTTTTCAGAAAAATAAATATTCTTTATTTTAATGTCTGCACAGTGTGGCAACTATGTTTAATCCTGCTAAGCCTCATGTCTCGCTTAATGTTATGCTACATTGCAATTTTTGATCCGTCCTTAGCAATTGTCCAGCAGTGTATATTAATATATAATAATAAAACTGCAGTACTTAATATTTCAAAAAATTTATTTTTAAAATGTAGAAAAAGCTTTAGGTTAAATTAGTGTAAGCAAATAATTCTCTTCTAAAAATTCAAAATATTTGGATTAGCAGCTTTTATTCTTAAGTTAATATTGTTTAATAGCAGTGGAATGTTTTGAAAAAAATTCTTAATAATATTTTCATTATTAAGAAAATTCTTCAAAA
Organism: Latrodectus hesperus; assembly: GCA_037975125.1. Classification (NCBI taxonomy): domain Eukaryota; kingdom Metazoa; phylum Arthropoda; class Arachnida; order Araneae; family Theridiidae; genus Latrodectus; species Latrodectus hesperus. Next base: position 113,159,641 of record CM075851.1, read on the forward strand.
TCTCAATTGTTCACTTATGAGAAAGAGACAAATATTCCTTTGTCTTTTCTTAATTTATTGCAATTCTGCTTTTTCGTCAAAATGTAGGAAATTTATTTTGCTCTCTTAACTTAAAAATATGAAAAAACGCTGACTCGATCGTTTCATATACGTTGAAATTTTCTTTAAACCCTTCTTACCTTGTTCGAAAATCCATTGTATGAAATTTCCTCAACGTTTCACAACATTGCTAATTTTTAAAATGAAATTTAAGTTTTTTAACAAAATGATAAGTAACCTGATAAAAACGTTGGTTTTATTATCTTTTTTAAATCATGCACCAAAATTCTCCACTAAATATCAAATTTTATTTCTTGCAATACACCAATTATGAAACTTTATTCTTTCCCTATGTGAGTACAAAAACGACGTATTTTCTAATAAATAGATGTTACTCTAAAATTTAGTATAATTACAAATGGATCCAAATTTTACTATAGAAATGTTTTGTTTTTAATAGCAAGCTTTAATCAAGTTATGAAAATTTGAAAGAAAGCATTTAATAAATTAATTTTCTCCTAAATTCTAATTCCTTAAATTATAGTTATCAACTAGAAATTCGTTAGAAAATATAACAAATTTATATATAAAATAGAAATTAATCTCTCATTTACAAGGTATTCAATATGGCTTAAAAGCAAAGCAATGCACTGCAAAATGAGAAGTCTCGTGTTTGATCCAAGTCACTATTGTACGATAGAAGAGGAATGTTATACTTTTTCATTCCTCATGCATATCTGCCGAGGAGAAAACTTGCTTATTTTTCATGTATCTTCAGTGCGATTCATGAATATATACTTGGAGTATCTCCAGAGAAGTTTAGTATGCAAAAGATGCTTACAGAAGGCTTAATTGCCCTTTATGATAAGCAAGGTTTAATTGCCATTTATAAAGCCACTTACCATATAAAAAGGGCATGTTTTATTAAGTCAAAAATTCATCATCTGTATCTCATTTATAAATAAGTGCAATATATTATTAGAACAATATGAACGTTATCCGATTTTGCACCATTTTAGGCATTTAAATGTTTATTGTAATTATATGTAAAACCAAATCTATGTTCAAAATAAAATGTTGGTGTTCATTCGTCATTCCTCATTCATTCATTCTGGATAAAAGTCAGTTATCATTATTTGTTTTCCAACAAAGAATTTAATTCAAGCATCTTAAAATATCAGAAATTTTTAGGCCATTATATAAAATGGGTATATAAAGTATTTTTTCAGAATTAACCCTCTTTCACAATAATAGATATACGTTTCTTATTTCCTGATTTCAAACTAAATTTGTTTCTCTGTAAGGAAAAATATTTTACTCATTCTATATGATATACATAAATTACATTACCTTGATATTATGTTAAAAAGAATTACTCAGCGTATAATTTATAAAAGTAATTTATTATAATAAGATAAGTTATTCATTAATATGAATTTCAAAAGTGGTAATTATCATCCCCCTCTATGGACACCATTTAGAGAATGTATTAATGTATATTTAATATATTAATATTCCAAGAAGATCATACAATTTCAGTAACACCAGATGAAATTCATTTGACATTTCATTATACATGCAAGAAAGAAGCATAATTTTACAAAAAAATTAAATGCTCCTTTTCCAGGTTCATTTAAAACTGATATACTTCATTTAACTGAAATTAACTTCTGTATTGTATTCCATTGAACATGCTCCACTTCATTTGAATTATTTTCACACTTGAGAAGTCGGTTCTGTTGGAATAATTAGATTGCACTTGGTTCACTGATTAATTTGAAATGAGATATTAATTAACTTCAAAGTGAGTGTGGAAAATTTCCCTACTATAAACTAGTTATTTCCTGCAATTTTTACTGATTTGAGCAAAATATTATTAAGAATCTTGCAACCAAATGTTTTAAATTTAATCAAATCTGAAGAAAACTGATATATTTAAGCTCGTAAAATTTTATTATGTTATTGCATTTAACTTTAGGCTTCGGTATAACGATATAACACCAATTATATAACAAATATTTATATTTATTTATTGTTTTTAAGCGCTTAAGGAATTTTAAATCTAGGTCATAATTATTTATATATTATTAAAAGGACACAGGTATGCTAAAAGTGAAAAAATAATTTTATTTTAACTGTATAATTATTAGTTTCTTATCAAGAAAAAACTATGTTTTCTAAAATACACACAATATTTATAATTATTGCAACGGTAATTACTATAAAATATTTAATAATATTGTTTGAAAAAGACATGTAAGCTTTGTATCAGTGACTTCAAAAATGAAATTTTTTTTATAAAATTGTATGTTATTCGATAGGATTATAATTTGGATTCTTAAATACATGAGATCAAAAATAAACTATATTTGCCAATAACAATAATTTTAGTTGATTAACCATATATCCAGAGAATGTATTAAATTCTAATAGATCAAAACATTTAAAATTTAGTTTTATTTATTTTCAATAAAACAAAAGTGGTGCATGTTGTCTTAGTTAATTATGTGGCCGTTTAGTTTGACACATTCCCTTTCGTGGCTAATAGATTCAACCCAAAATCAAAATTTCCAAGCAAATAATCAGTAAAATTATAAAATTAAATTATTATATTTGCTGTATATTGTTATAATTAACGCCTTATAAACATATGGAATTTTTTAATAAAATTACTTTGAATTCTTAGAAAAATAATTATATTTAATTTTATCACATGAAAAAACAGTGCTTTATAACATAGAAAACAATCATTTAGATAAATGAGTACTAAGCGCAGTTAACGAAATAAAATAATTAGGAATATTAATGCTTAATTAAAAAAATTAATGAAGATTTATGGAATATTTTTATTTTCATGATTTGTTTGATTATTTGCTTATTTTCATGACTATATTGTTATTATATATTATATAATATATGAAGATATATTTTTTCATATTAAATATAATATTTGGTTTCCAACAAGTCTTATTTATTTACATCTTAAAATTGCAATATATACAAAAAATATAAAATATACAATATTTTGTTTGTTTTTCATTCTATTAGTGTATTGATTTTTTGAATATTGTGCAATTCTTAAAAATATTTAAGATTATTACAAAAAAGCAATGACATAATGTTCAAAATAAAATTGACAGTTTAGCAGTTGTCTTTTTTGAAACTTATGAAAGTAAAATAAAATGAAATTCATAAAGGAAATGATAACATAAGCTTAAGTTTGAATAGCAATAAGGATAAATATAAGCATTGTTAGTTGGGCATCAGTACATTCATTATCTAATATCTGCGTATCTTATTATGATATCTAATATCTGTATATAAATTATGTAAAGTATTTCATAATTTATATTAATTGTGGCAGCTGAAAAACTAAATATTTTTCATTGAATATAGTATCTTAAATCTATTACATGCGTTTTTCAAACAGGATTTGTCTACATGAAATTAAAAAGCTAAAGATTATTTACAAGCTACTAAACACAGTATCTTATTAGCGAAATAGTCAGTTTACGACAAAATATTTTAATTGGGCCAAATAAAAGCCTATAATTTAATATTATATGTTATAAGTTTCTAAATTATCCGTTACTTATTTTTAGAGAATAATAAAATTAAATAAATGCATTCCAGCATAACAAAGTTTATTTCACAAAATACAAAAACATCAAAATAGATATTTTTTTTTTATTTAAGTTTATAAATCTTTTAAAAATTCAGTACAACTTTATTAAATTTCAAAACTTTCCCTAAAATTTAATTTAAAACTGCTTAAAATTTAAAATAAATTGCTATAACTACATATTATTTGTTCTTGTCTTATAAATTGCTGGCCATAGTAAATCCAACACCCTAAATGAAGCTTGCAAATAACATGAAATTTACATCAAGCTTTAACGGGGGTGAGATAGAAAATGATTAGAATATCAGCGCAAACGCACATCATGCCATCCTGTTGTGACATTTCAAAGCACATTTTAAGGCTTGGGTATTTCGATGATTTCAATTCGGCAATTGGGTTTTTCTTGTATTTTTTTTTCAAAAAATCAATCAATCATGCCTCTTGAAAAACAGCGATCATTTTTGTATCAAGTATCTGAGTTTGACAGAGGAAGAATAGTGGTCTACCGAGATTGTGAATCATCTTCCAGGGAAATCAGTAGTCACGTTGGACAAAACCAAACAACTGTTATGCAGACATATGATAGCTGGATGCAGGATGATACAACGGACCAACTTGTTCCATCCAACGCAGTGGATCACTTTATGTGGTGACAGGCAAATTATGCGCAAGGCAGTAACCAAACGCATGACAGTGACCACACGCATGGCAGTGACGGATCACTCATCCACATCATGAATCATATCACGGCGCATTCAGCCTGTAACGCATTACCCAGTGTCTGTGCAAACCATTAGACCCCGTTAACAGTAGAGTGGTCTGTCCGCAAGACGTCCATTGCTTCGTCTACCCTTGACGCAGAACCTTAGATGTCTCCGTCACCAATGGTGCAATGAAAGATGCTTGTGGATGGCAGAATAAAATGAAATTGTCTTGGTTGACGAGTCATGGTTCTGTCTGCAACACCATGATGGTTGCTTTCGAGTCGCTTTGGAAACACCACGGAGAGAGGATGCTAAACAGCTGCGTTATGAACTGCCACACTGGTCAGGTACTGGGTATTATGGTATGGGGTGGTATTGGATATTACTCTTGAACTCCTGTTGTACGCATTGCTGGTACTTATAACAGCCATGCTAAATCTCCAAGGTTTTGGAGCCAGTTGACCTTCCTTACCTTCAGCTTTGCCTACAACCATATTTCAACAGGATAATGTGCAATTACACGTGCATGCATTGTCCAAGGGTTCTTCGTCAATCGCCAGATTTAATTGCTCCTCTGGCTTGCTTGCTCTCCAGATCTTTCACCGATAGTAAACATGTGGATCATGTTTACTGAACGATTGACCCAGATTACATCCTCAGCTGCCACAGTTGATATACTTCTTCAACTTGTAGAAGCTGCTTGGTCTGCTTTACCCCAAGAACACATCAAAAGTTAAGTCTCTTTGAATCAATGCCGATGCTTAGGGTAGCGATGATATCCAACAATGGTGTCTACTCTGGCTACTGATTTCGATAGGAACCATGATTCACAGAAGTCTATAAATTTAATTATTTTATACTTGGTCAACGTGTTATCTACAAAATATATTTTGTTGTGATATCTTTTGATTTTGTTTTCCAATTTGGGTGGCGAGCAATGTATTTTAGAGTAAAATTCTAATATATTCAATTTTGCATTTAAGTAAATATGCCCAACATGCTCTGCTCAAGATATTTTGAGATAGATATTTTAATACAGCACATAGGTACTGAATAATCTGAATTTTAAAACTTAAACAGGTTGGCTATTGATCATAAATAAGCAAATTTATATTCTTGATGAAGCGTTCTGATCTAATACGATTAAAGCCTAAGAAGAGCATGAATTACCTAACTATATACTTTTCAATTAACATTCACTAATAACTGTTATCTAAAAAAAGAAAGTAGTTTCAGCTGTCAGAATATAGTATCTAAAACAAACATAAAATTTATTTCTGTAAGATCTATCCTCTACACAATTGAGGTAATGTTCAGTTGGTTTAAACACAATCCATGATAAATATATAGCAATATTGTTCTCCTATATGTTTAAACTAACTTTATACTTTTTATATATATTTAATGTAATTTCTCTTTACAGTTGCACCGAACTACTGCAGCAAGCAACTATTTGAGAATTTAGGCCTCCTTTTTTATATCTATTTTTTCTGTGGCACAAGTAGAAACCTTGGTGCTTGATTTATTACTAGCAAAAATTGAAAAGTTGAAGTATGAGCTGCAGGACTTGTAAAATCAACAACTTCATGTCTAATTGAAGCATCTCTTGCTATATAAATAAAAGACCATCACTTCTTGGAAGGAATTTGGTAATTTTTCTACTTTTTGGTTAATGTGATGAGATGTTAACTAAACATGATCTCATGGTGTATAGTGAAAACTTTGTGTTCAACAACAAACTTAATTTCTCTAGCAAGTAAAGTATAATTGCGATTACAAAATCATTACTACTTGGAAATCATGTGAAACCATACATTATAGTTTTAATTTCACTTCTAAATAGATGAAAGGAAGCAATCTTATCTGAGATGTTCCAATTCGCGGTTAATATAGCGAAAATAATGTAGTTTCGTTACTCACGTATTGTAACTGTTTCCTACAAACATAGCAAATCCTTATGGTTCTTTAATTGGGCAAGATTTTTCCTGGTGTGATAAACAAGATTTGAATTTGGTTTCACCTGTAATGTTCAATTAAGACATCTTCACTTGTAATATTACATTTGTAGTTAATAATACATTGTAATATTACATTTGCAGTAATACGTCGATTAAGAATTTATACTCACCAGCTATGTACTTATGAAGATTTCCTTTTGGAAACAAATGCCTATCTTTTATCAGATGATAAATGATATCACTACCAATAAATCAGCTTGACCACTATATGCATGTAATATATTAGTTATTTATTTGGATTATCAAAATTGGTGTCAGAATAGATGTAGTTTATGTAGCTTTAAAAAGAACTCATGGCAACATTAGTACAAATTAACATTTCTCAAAATATAATGTATATAGTTTCATTGCAAGTTTCGGTGCATTGACTTTGGCACATCATCCTTTCTTTCTTCATGAAAATTTCAACTTAAAATTTTTCAGTAGTTTTGTTCTAATTTCTCCGTTTCAAGATATGGGGTAAGACATGAGTCTTAATATATTTTTGAGGCTTAAAAAAATGAGTCCATTCTCAATGAGTCTACTCTTCTGCACTCTCGTTCAGAAAACACTCCTTAAACTCACGTGTCACATTTTCTTTGTTTTGATCAGTGGTAATAAGTTCTGATAATTCTTCAACCAGTTTTATATTTAATTCAATAATCCATCCTTTTAATTAATTTTCTTAGTTCGAATTAAAATACATTTTATGTATTTTCTTTAGATTTTCTATGATTAAGAAAATTAAGCTCTAAATTTTTATACATTTAATTTAAACCTCTTCAAAAAAAACATTAATTTACCTTTAAAATTTTGATTTTTATCCACATGTTCTCTGGCTGTCATTATTTTTATTTTATGAAGAAAATTAACAACGAGATAAGAAATTCATAAAAAGTTTGTCATTTTTAAGAATGTAAGCTATCATTCTATTAAACTTTAATATAGATGTCCGTTATCTTCTTTCGAATTATAAATTGGGGTAACAATTTCAGAGTATGTAGTTATCGATATCGGTTTTTTTCCTGCAATTATAATTGTTGACTGGCTCTGCATTTTTTCACCGTCTCAAGATGAATTCTGAGTTTTTCCTACAGATTTCTTTTTTGCAGTTTCTTTTTCAGCTCTATGATGGAACATAAGCTTTATTTCCAGAGTTAAATCTACA